>APFE031578050.1:0-11003 GCA_000404065.3 Pinus taeda
TGGTGGGTTAAAATAATCATAATAATAAAAATGTCTATATATTATATAAAATAATTGAAAAGTCAAATTCTTATATATAGAGAGATTCATTTTAAATATTATCTCTTATAATCTCAGAGGGATGCAATTTTTTGAGGTGTAATTTTTTTAAATTTGTTGTACCTTAAGAGGTTTGATCCCTTTTAAGGCTTATTAGATGTACGGTTAAAATGAACTTATAATGATCTATACAAAGCATTAGAATACATAAAAATAATATTTTATTATTATTATTATGAATATGTTATACAAAAATGTAATTTTTATATTCATATATCGTGGTCATTATTTGTCCTCTATTTTATTTTTTATTTCTTTGATGAGTATTCTTAATACTATTTTATTGAATTTAATAAATTTTCCTATACAATATTCAAAATAAGTTGTTGTACCAAAAATTAATTTCTAAATTCAATAGCAAGTTATAAAAAACTAATTTTAGTTGAGCACAATTTTGAAGATGTTGTACCAAAATTAATTTCTAAATTCAATATATGGGTTCTTATTTGTTCCATCTTCCTTGTTATTTCGCTTAGATTTTGAACATCTTAGTAATGAGATATGTAATATTTTGGTTAACATGTAGCAAATATATGGTATACTAAATTTTTAGAACATTATATATAGAGAGTGTTATTTACCAAGTTTTTGGATGGATGTAAATTTTGGAGGTGCAATTTTTTTAAGATTGACATTGTCAAATGGGTTTACATTTCAAGAAGATTTAATCTTTTTAGTTCCTTTTTTAAGATTTACATTATAAATTGAGTTTGAATCTCAAGAGATTTGATATTTTTAGTTCTTGCTAGATCCATGATTAAGATGGATCTATACTAATGTATACAAAATATTAAAAAACACAAAAAATGATTTGTTATCATCATTATGAATATGTTATATAAAAATGTAATTTTTATATTTGTATATAATCTAATTTTTTTTATTTCCTCTAAAAAATGGTACATATTCCCAATATTAGTATTTTGTTGAATTTAGTAGATTTTGGCCTACAATATTAGAAATAAGCTATGTAAGAAATGGTAAGATATACAAAATTAATTTTGGTTGAGCACTATTTTGAAATTGTTTCACCATAATGTAATTTATAAATTCAATAGGTTGGTTCTTATTTTTATCTTATTCTTTTTTTCCAACTACATGTTTTGAACATCTCACTAGTGAAATATGTAATATTTTACTAAGCCAGTAGCAAACATGTAGAATTTTTAGAAAATAATAAAATATTTATAATAAAAATATACCTCTCTTAATTTGAGAACTAACATTAGCTCAAATGTTTGGCAAATTGTGTCCTCCCCCAATTGAATTCAAATTCACATTGAGATGTTCATTCTTTTCTCAACACTATCCAATTGCAATTGCAATTGAAATATTCGCGATTCTTAACCTTAAAGGAATCCAACCCATTCTATCCATTCTATTACCATTATTGGAAGTGCCTGACTTTTAGTATCTTCACTTATACAAAGAAAAAAGTTAAAATAAGAATACACAATCTATTCCTTAGCAATTTACGATATAGTATAGTAGAATTATTAATACACATGGTTCTAGTACACTCTCCTGTCTTCAAGATTTTTCTTGTCGATACAAATCTCATGTTTGTGACAGTATTTTGTGTCACATTTGTATCATGTTTGCGTCTTATGCACAACTTTAAAAAAATTGAAGTTTTATAGTTGTTTTTTTGGTTGATACATCTCTCATGTCTATGAAAGGATCTTCTATCACATTTGCATTACGTTTTTCCGGTTATGTACAACACTAAAAAGACTTAAAAAAAATGAAGTTTTCTCATGTCACTTAAGCAACCACGTGCATCATACTTTCATGATGATTGGATCATTTTTGCATCAGTTTATTGTATCACGCATCAAGTGCATGTTTATGTCATTCGGTGTTAGGTAGTGTCACGTGCATAAATAGTTTTTGCGGTGTTCATCTCAAAGTAGCATTGTGGTATTGTATTCGACTGAAAATTATACCCTCAAATTACTCATGAATTTGAACATTATTTTCAAACCATTTTTCTAAAAAGTTCCAATTTCTCATTCACATTTTTTTAATCTATGAAATTTAGAGAAAATAATTTCTCATTGGTTTGTCTGGTCTTCTAATAGCATAAATAATAATACCATATATGGTATTATTTGATAGAATTTAAACTCCCCACACTACGTATATTAAACATGGGATAATACATGTCTTTTTGAAAAATCATCCACGAATTTAAACTCCCCACACTACGCATATTAAACATGGGATAATACATGCCTTTTTGTAAAATCATCCACTTATTCTATAGTTGATCATTATCAAAGTGTTTAATATAGATATGAAAAGTATTTTTAATGCTAATTTAAAAATAAAAATAAGAACTCATTTGAAGCAAACGAAATAAGTTATCATAATTCTAAAAATTACACAAAATGCATTTAGCTCATTAGTATTTAAGATAGAGATGTATACATTCACAAGTATATTAGAACTGAAAACAATAGGAAGACAACATGAATTTAGAATGAAACTTGCAGCTTTCGAGTGACAAGCACCTGAGGTTCAGACAACACTGCATCTATTGATTAAACAATAGTACATACAAAAATATAATGGTTAAATTTTGTTCGGGAGATCACAACAATCTCCTAGAAAATGTGATGTATATATAATGTTAGAAAACAACCAAAACAACAAAAACAATTTTTTTCTATTATTTCTAAGTTCCCCACTTAATGGAGAAAGGATTAATCTTCACAACTAACATCTCCCTAAAAAATTGAAATTTCATCTTCCCAAGGGACTTTGTGAAAATATCAGCAACATTTTCATAAGTATTACAACATTCAATAAAAAATTCCTTGGACAATATATTTTCTCTAACAAAATGAACCATGGCATCAACATTCTTTGTCCTTATGAAAAATTGGAATATTTTCCAACTTAATCGAGCTCTCATTGTCACATTTGATAATTGTAGCCTTCTTTTGTTCTTCTTCAACATCTTGAAGAATTCTCTTCAACCAAACAAATTCACAAGTTGTTGCACACAAAGCTTTATACTTTACCTTTGTGGATGACAAAGATACAGTAGCTTCCTTCTTGCTACTCCATGAGACAATCCCATATCCAATACGGAATACATAACATGTAGTAGATTTTCTACCATCTAGATTACTAGCCCAATTTGAATCTGTGTAACTTGTCATCTCAACAATAAATGAATCAATATATTTAAGACCAAAACCAATTGTTCCTTTAAGATACATGAACACTTCTTTTGATGCTCTCCAATGGCTTTCGAGAGGTCTTTCCATAAATTAACTTAACACGCTAATGGAGTATGCTAAAGTAGACACGTAGGTCATGGTATGAGAATATTGATTCCTTATTTTTTGAGAAAGGTTTAATGAGGAGTAAAAATGATCCAAATATGTATACCAAGTTTCATGCAAAGGGGAATTTTGTATTGATTTCTTTGTATGTTAATGACCTAATTATTACAAGAAATACAATCAAATTGATTGATGGAATTAAGGAGTAGATGTCAATACCGACTAAAATCAATAGGAAGACAAATCGAATTTAGAATGAAACCCATAACTCTCAAGTGAGGAGCACTTGAGGTTGCCACAATGTTGCATTCATTGATTAAGAAATGACACATACACAAATATAATGGTTACATTATGTTCGGCAGATCACAACAATCTCCTAAAAAATAGGATCTAGATCTAAGCTTAAACCAAAACAAAAAAACAACCTTTCTCCATTATTTCTAAGTATTACAAAATAAGATACTACAATGTCCTATATGAGAATATAAACTGTTTTCCTATTTATTTTTTGGGTCATTCTCTAATGTTTAAAAATGTTGCATTTTATGTAAAATAATTATAGACATTCATTGTGAGAACGCATAAAATGAATTTATCTTTTATATACCATATTGAAGAAAGCATTTATTTCACAAATATGGATTTAAAAATATATACTTAACAAATTTTATCGAAAATAGTATTTTAGAACCATGTCAAGTCACTTATGTGAAACTCAATGTCATTCCTTGAACTCATAATAATATATCCAAACTTCAATACTTATTCTATTCTTTATAAATAAGGATATTCTAAAATTTGTATATGAGATATGGCAGCTAAAAGCAAGTCAAGCATATAAAGTAAGTAAACAAATAATTTTTATTTTTATTTTTGAAGTGACATGGATTAATGTATGGAAAAAGAAATAGAAACATGTGTTGTATTACTCCGAGTCAATTATATTGTTGACTATTTAATATGCATGAATGCATCATTTTTTGTTAATCAAGAAGCATTTTTATTACCGGGAAACTTTTTATATACAAAACTAGATACTACTACTATTATGCCATGAGGGAAACCACACCAGTAGTACATCAATGGAGTTTTTTATGTAGTATATATTCTTAAGCTTGATGATAAAACTACACTGGTAATATAACATGTATCTATCTATTTTCTTACGAATGTAAATAATATCATAACTATCTCTAATACCCACCTTCTTCTAAAAAAAATCATAACAAATGTAGAGAGAACTCATCCATTTGGATAGAGAGTCCACTTAAATGCTATCTAGAGACTCCTTGTCATCTACTAAAGTAGAGAATTCCAAGTCAAGAAAAGTCTTTGCTTAGGAAGAGAATATTCTTGTAAGTTTGTTGATCTATCTTTGAAGCTCATAAATACAATGTAGAATCTCCTAATGAGTCTCTAATAGCTCCACCAAGACCCTTTGCATTATTCTTTTTAACTTTTAAGTATATATTGATGGTATTCATGTATCTATTATTCTCGGTTTTGGTTCTTCTGATGTATGGAATCCATCCACCCACTGTAGCCTACACATCTGGTTTTTTTATAAATATATGCTTTATCCTGGCTTCACATTCATCTTCCCATATCTCATCTACAATTATTGTAGGAACAAACTAGACATACATGGTAGCTATCCTCTCTACTACATGTTAAGACTTAGAGCTAGAGGTGATTCAGTTTCATCTGCCTCCCCTATCAGAAGCAAGGTACTGAGGACATTATAAGTAGTTGTAGAATGACAATGAGAGAGATATTCTCAAAGGGAAGCACAACAAATTGAGAGTAGGATTGGATCATAGGAGGGGAGAGACCAAGAGATCCATGCCTAAAAATAGGGAGGACAACACAATGAAACTAAGAAGGGTTAGAATCCTAAAGTTGATCCAACGTGAAAGTGATATTTTTGAAAATAACAAGATTAGAAAGTGCATTCAATTTAAGACAAAAATACCCTAAAATGGTTAGCTAAGTATTTGCATGAGGAAATGCTAAGGACAACCATACCCCAAAAGGAAATTCAAACTTATACCAAATAAATAGAAATAGTAGCAAGAATAAAACTATATAATCCTAAAATAGAGCTAGGATATTTGAACTCCAATAAATTATTAAAGAAATATATTCCACGAACAAGAAAAAATTATGTTTTATGAATTAGCCAACAATGTAACTTGAACCATCTCTTGTCTCATGTTCCATATTATCTAAATCATCTACACTCTAAAAGGAATGAAAAACTCTTAGAGATTTAAATCACTCAGGAAAATTACCTCTACAAATTTCAATCCGAAGAATTTTATTCACAAAAACTCCAACACAAAGACTCAAACCTTAGAATTCCTCTCAAAATGGATGATATACATAGATATGAGCATTTATAAATACAGCTTGACATAATAAACCATTCCATGTAAAATTACCCTTACACCAAAATAAATTCACACACAATTGATTATCTATAATCCGCACGATATGCACTCATATCTTTTTCCTTAAGTGCAACCATGCCTTGTACCCTTCCCACACATTTTTGTGTCAGATGTATATCATATACATTAGTTTCCCCTCATTACTATGAAAAAGAGTACGTGTTAAAGAGTATGTGTTAGACGTATATCATCTGCTTTAGTTTCTCTTCATTACTATGAAACTCTCTTTTTCATAGTAGAATTGTGGGATAAGAGCGATTCATTTTCATACGTAGTGCTATGAGGGGTTAGTGGTTCATACGTATAGAAATAAATATTACACCTAAGCTTAAGGTGTGGTAGAGAGGCATTCCCAACACATTAGTTTACGCTAGCAAGATGATAACAACTCATTGTTAGAAGTTGTGAGTAAGTTTGTTTCTTCAACTTCAATGTATGATTATTCCTATCGACGTAGCACGTTGGTTGTGTAGTTATTAATGAGTTATTATTTATTTTGTTAACTAATAGCCTTAAATTTTGGTAATAATTTTTCATAATTATATTTTAAGTTTAATCCATTATATACGATATGAGAACCAAAATTTCTCCTCTATTAGATGTTTAGGCTTTCATATTTTCAATAAGTAATAGCCATAAATAATTCATCATATTAACCTTTGAAAAACTGTATCGAAAAGAAAATATGAAATAATCGATTAAATATAAAACTAATTAAATCAATGATTTTATTTATAAACGATACACAACTATCCAATTAATTATCATAGAATTTCTCAAAAATATAGGTAGAGATGACGTATCTAATGAATGATATTTCTTACTTGTGGTTCCAGAGTTAAACGCTAGTTGAATCCTACTAACCACAACAAAGTTTTTGAGGACAACTCTTCATCTAACCGTACGCTCATTTGCAACTAACCGTTCTACATTTAGCTACCCCCGAGCCCTCAATCAATGTACTAATGTCAAGGAATGGATGAAGGAATTAATGAATCTCATCCTCCTCATTATCCATTAAATAGACAAAAAATGGAAAGGGATCTGCATGCACACATTCCATGTGTCAACATGCCAACTTTTATTTCTTTATTTTATGCTTTACTTAATTTAATATTTCTCTTAATTTAACTCTTTCTTATTTTATTCATTTTTACTTTTTATTAACTTTACTTATTCTTACCATTTTTATAGTTTACTTGTGTATATATTTATTTAGAACTACATTTTCTTATTTACTATTTTATTTATTTATTATTATTAAAGTATCTTCATCATTTATTATTTATTTACTATTATTATATTTTCTTTATTGTTTATTGTTTATTATTTATTTACTTATATTTTATTATTATTATTATTATTATTATTCATGTTTACCAAACACCCTATCCTGAACTAGTATAATCAGTAGGCATCAAAATCTTCCACAACATTCATCAAATCTCATGGAATCTTTGTACATTTTCCCACTTTTGAAACCAAGAATATGCCTCATCAGTATATACCATAGCCTACGGTTGGTCCTAAGGCATACATCTGGTCCTAGTACTCAACGACTCTAGGAATATGACAAGGTTGGCCCACTCATTAAGGTGCACAACCACACACATCGAAGTCTTTACACCCCCGCCATACTTCAACATCCCAATCTAATATTAGGAAGTCGACCTCCTAAAGAGGGTCTCATAGCCCCTCAAGAGTTATCTGTTATGATCTATACAAAACAAAGGAACCTCTGGAATATTTAGTGTTGATTGAGTATGTCCCTAGCCCATATTGTGTTACATATTATCCCTTGTAGGTATGGGCCCCCATGAGATCATCAAATAACCTGACCCTCTCAACCCATTTGTGGAGTTCTTGTGAATCACCACATCTCAACATGCATCTAATGCATTAGTTATAATCATAACATCATATAAATTAATTCACAAGTCATCATTATAACATAACATCATTGTTAATCACAACATTATGAATAGAAAATGATTGCATACTCTTGCATGTCCTAAAATTTGCAAGCAATTACCACATGCATCACATCATAAAATACCATGATAAGTTATAACATCAACATATCATCATCAAAGATATATCATGACATCACATAAAGAAATGGAACTGGGCATCAACATAACCTTACACTATAATATCATAAATATGATAATCATCTCAAATATTGAGCAATAATACAATTATAATCATTATTATCATGAATCAATTTCATTTGCTTATATAAATGATGAACATCATCTATCAAATAATGTTATTCAACATCCCTCTCGGACCAAGGCTATCTCACTAATACTATCAGTGTAATGCTTTCATCAAGATACCAATAATTTTCAATAACTATTTCCACTTCTTTCAAATAAGAAGATGACCATTTACACTGTAGGTACATTGATTTAGGTACATTGCTAAATTTCAAATGAGCCTCATTCTCTTGAGACTCAATCTCTCATCATGTAATCTTCCTTCTCCAAGGAATTTTGTAAAATTCATCGTTAAGATATTACCCATTGTACAATCATCTTTCAAATCATCAATATCAAATTAAAATTCCATGATCACTATACATATTTTTTTGTATCCATTCCAGTACCCTTCTACTTAATGGCATATAAAAGTTAGGTCATCAATATCCATGTCTTTTGTTATGGTTAATCCATTTTCATAGATGACTTGTGGAACCCTCATTATTTATCCATCGCTTGGTAATAATCATTTTCAATCCTCAAAATATTTACTTATCTCATGAACTTCTTGTATCAATATCACTTTATCTGTTTATCATAAATTAGCCCTTCTTCAAGTTGGGATAGGGATTCTTCCCCTTACCTTATGACTCATTAGATATTATTTAGTTAATAATTTTAAGAATGAAACCCCTTCTACCATTATAATCCACCACAATGTTCCATATGGTTAGTGTGCTTGCAATAGCTTCTTTCAACACCAACATCATAATCTTGATCTGTTGCCCCGTATGAAGTCTCTAATCCACAACTTATCACAAAATGTAACTTCTTTGCTAATGGTAGACAATTGTTGTCCTTTAATATTTCCCTATAAACATTTTCTTAGCCTATCACTTGTCAACTCACACAATTATGAATCTTCTAGTTCATACTTTCTACCTTGGCCTTTTGAAACTTTATAGGTCATCACTATGATCACCAATCATCCTCAATCACCATTCACTTGTGATATCAATAGTTCCAATCTATTTAACCATGATAATTCCTAAATCTAAGATCTCTCATGATGTTCTAGAGTATGTTATTACCTCTTGTTGATTTCCTTTTTTTCCCCAATTACCCTAACTATTTATCCTGAACATCATTCCAAATTGGTCATTGTTATAAGGGATAGCATTTATTGTCATTAAAAAAATTGTAAGTTTCTACTTTGTACTTCCTTCTTAGATAACTTCACACTACTATAATGGTTATCCTTCTTAGAAAATTTCCTTCATTTTGTAGAACTCGTATCGCTCTATAATTATTCTTCTAGTATATGAAACATAAACTAAAACATGGTAACATATAAATATGCTAACAAGAGAATACCCTTCAATCAACCCTAGTTTCCAAAATCATGAAAATTTACGAATCATTATGGACTACCGCATTGTAGTAACAATAGCTAAATTCACACTATTTTTATGCCTAAAAAAAGAAAACATGAACCCCAAATGTGGGTGACTGAAGAAGTATTAAAGTTGATAGGACTGGGGTGGGGCGAGGTAGCTCAACACCTGCCCACCCAATACAAGGTGTTTAATAACGGTGACGGGTGTAACGCCTGGCATGCGTGCGAGCAGGTATATTACATCCCCCCTTCAGGTGACTCAGGCTCATTCTCTTTGCCCACTGCAACGAATCCTCCCTCCACACACTGCTACTTGCAAAGGATGGTGGCGTTCATCAATGAGGAAGTTATGAATGTGGTATTTCGTGACAAGTTGGGTAAGTTTAAGAAGTGGCAATGCCCTGCGCTCGAGCTCATTCCTTGCGAATTGTTGGTTTGGGTTTATCCCATTGCCTCTGTTCGAATTCCAGTTCTCTTGGAAGTCTTTGTGTCTTTGATAAGGAAGCTTTGTATAGCTCTTCAAGGGCAACTCCTCTGGTTTATTTCTCTCTATGGAAGGGCTCTAGGCCTAAATCAGAAAATCCTTGGGTTGGTTTATTATTGTGATCTCCCTGTCCTGGCCGCTACCTCACATGGAATTCGTCTAGGTAATCCTTTTTCTATCTGCGTCCCTCTGTTCCACAATTATTCCTTCTGTCCAGTCTTCAATTTGGAAGGGAGGGAGATTGGTCTAGGCAACCCACTTGGTCTTCTAGGGAATTCTCCCGGGTCCCTGTGTATTAGATTCTTTGAGCATAAGGCGCACTGTAACCTTCCCATTAACCCCTCTGCAATGGCTCATCTTTGACATAGAATGGGGTGCCGCAGAAGGAAACCCTGGCGCGCTCCAATTGGTCCTTCCTCAAACTCGCCCGCCCCCACTAGTGAACTCCTCACTGGTCATTATCTGGGAACCCGAAGTGGGTGTGGAAGACGGTAGACATCCAGCTAGTATCATGGGCCTCCATCCTCGACAGCTTCAGCCATATTCACCTTCAATATCTCGCTGCATCACCCCCGGATAACTACCCATATTTCCGTGTTCTTTCATGAAACAACTCAGTTGGAAGGATCTGACTCCCACCCTGGCGGCTCTGGTGTAGTAGTTGGTCCTTCCTCTGTAATTCAATTCGGCATTGGCATGGCGCCACTGCAGGCTCACGATGCTCCACGTTGTAGCACACAGGATGCTGAGATGGTGCCAGCGGATCCCGAACCCTCCAATCAGGTAGCTACTACTGAATATGATCTGCCCGAGTTCAGTTGGTGTTGGATCGTGGAAGAAAAGCCTGTTGACTAGTTTTTTCATGCTGATGTGGGTTGGTCTTTTGTCTTTTGTAATGGTTCATTTTAGGAATGTTGACTATAGTTCTCTTGTAGAAAGGCGGTCTGCCTATGTTTTTGCTGTGTGGGTTCATTTGTCTTTCCAGAAAATCTTTTTCCCATTCCCCTACGCGGGTTCTGTTACTGGTTTCACATCTGCTTCCTTGCGATTTTGGCTCTTTTCAGAGTTTTGAACTGA
>APFE031578052.1:0-10000 GCA_000404065.3 Pinus taeda
CATCTCTTCTGGTTCTTGGGACGTTGGTGTCTTAGCTTCGCGATCTATAGTCGGAGAAGTTTGGTTTAGGAGATCTGCTTTGCTGTTAAATGGAGATTTATTTTCTGCGGTATTCAAATCCTCATAACTGTTGATTTGTTGTGGCGGGCTTTCTCCTTGATTGCTTTGAGAGTTGTTTCCTTCTTCCTTGATTTCTTGTGACTCAGAGTTTTCTCTAGAATATTCTGAACATCATATACCTGAACATTAGTAATTTCAATGCCAAATTTTCCAAAAAAAGAAAGAAACTTGGATAATTTTTCTTTAGTTTGGTGATAATGGCCACTATGTGGCCAGATGACTTATACAACCAAAGCAAATAAAATGTCACCATAGAAAAGAACACCTTAGTAACTTAATATTTAACCTTCAGGAACATGTCAAGATAAAGAAATAACCATTTTCCTAGATCCATTAGTTCTCCAAGGAATAAAATAAAATAACCCCTTCAATAACTTCCTGACTAGAAATATCAATAAGTTTTTGAGATCCAGTTACTTCTCCTAGAAGCATTAATAAAATATCCAAGGAAAACAAATTCAAAAATGTTCTTATGTAACCAAATCCACTAGTCAATCCAAAAATGTTAAAATAGTATAGTTACCCACTTGAGTGTGAAGAAGGACACAAAATCCAACCAAACAATGGATCCAATTCAAGTCAGATTCATGTGATATCCCAGCTACACACATCAAATTAATCAATCGTTATGTAGGAACAACGAGTATACATAATAAAAATACATATACATTAAATTAAAGTGTCACACGTCCTCCTTGAAGCTCATGTGCTAAGTAATGGAAAGCTCGACCCAAATCTCAAAGGCACGACTTCCTTCATGTGAACAACTATCACATGTTGGATCCATGTGCCAAGAAATAAAAAAAGCTACATATCATACTATATGCATCCACCACTATGACAATATGTGAACATTTGGACCAACGAAATTACAATGGAAGCTCCATAATTTTAAAAGGTGGATAACCCATGTGATAGATAGTGTATCCTTCATAACTCATGGGCTAGGCATATTTACCCATGACTCCATGAAAGAGTGATGTACAACCACAATGAATATGATATTGTTTCTATGTAAACAAATGTGCCATTGATAAAGAGTGGGGCCAACCATATCTATGGGAAGATCAAGTCAAGGGTAGGACTATACCATATAATGAGAAAGATATAGTACAACTTGTAAAGTATGTACCCACCATGGTATAAAAAGGGATTTTCTTCACCAAAATAATAAACTTTTATTTCCACATGTGCCAATACAACCCTAATAATAAATCAAGAGAACAAAGGGGAATGTGGCAAACACTTTCCTCAAATGTGATCTCATCCTTGCCAAGATGCAATGGCCATAGGAAAGATATCAATAAGTTCTAGGGAACCTCAACAAACAAAATCAACTCTCAACCCACCTAGGTCTCACCAAGTTCTAAGTGATGATTAACAACATAAGATAATGGGAACATGTGAAGTGTACCCTCCTAACCAATCAACCAATGATTTATCATCACCACCATAGCTAATCCCTTAGGGAATTAGATCCATCATACACAAGAGTATGTGTATTACTCTCTAAACATAATAAGAAACATACCAATAACAAAACCATGATGCCAAGAATAGTCACATCAATCAAAGTTTAAGCACCATTACCAAATATCCAATAACATATTGGTCCATCAACCATAGATATGCCACCCTGAATAGAGAACCAATGGATAAGCCATTAGCACTAAGCCCAAAGAGATTTAAATGATATCACCCAATCCAAAATATTGAAGCAACCTAATGGGAGTACCATCTCCAAGTAATCAATTGTCATAAATATATCATCTTGCAAATCCCTATAATGTTTAATAAAACCCACACATACAATCCTCATGGAGTATAAGGGGTAACGATGAAAAAAGTGGAAATAGTATAGCACATTGATGATTGAGGACTAGAAGCTCAGTGATTTTGGTTATGTATTCCAATGATAATTCCATAATAGTAATAATTTATAATAGTTCTCTGTGACTTTGTTATAGATATAGAGGATTGTATCCATGTCAACAAAGCAATCTAGATCTCTAATGTAGTATAGTAATATAATTCAGTTCTACAACATGATGCACTGATATAAAAAATGATGATAGGTAAAGAATGTTGTTATATTCCGCAATAACATCCTAATGAAAGTCGAAATCAACAAATACCAGAAGAAGGATCTTCAAGCTGGTATGGGAGTTCATTAGGATAAGAATCTAGGTCAAATTTTCAATGCCTTAGATTTAGCCTAAATATCTACTTGATGGACAAAATTTTTAGGTGTTATTATTGCAAAATTTCACTTTAGTACATGATAACCTAACAAAATAAAAAGAGAGATTATTTAGAAAAAAAGAAAAATAATATAGATGCCTGAAGCCATTTTACTTGCCAAATGGGAAATATGATTAGCATCACCTAAACAAAATCAAGGAAAAACTAAACAGAAAAATATCTCAACTCTTAGGTTGCATTTTTTGTTCTTGTTACTATGACATATTTAGTGCATTCAAGGTTCATAGCAAGCACTCACCATGCCCTAGCACACAATAGGAAAACACACACCATGCTCATACCTGGTTTGCAAGTCATTTGTGTGCATAAATACCACCACATAAACTACTCATAAATGAATTTTATAGTGACTAAAAAGAAACTCGTAAATCAACAACATTACCTAGTTAAATAATTTATCCCACAAGAACATTCCAAGAGACATGTCAAAGCTTCTAGAGTACTTGATACTAGAGATTTGGTTCCTCTCACAAATTGGCAAGATATTGAAGCCAAAATACTTGGATAATCATAGGGGGAAGGCATGACTCCTACTTTATATAATCCGTGTTCTTCGTAATGGATACCTTCCTAATTGTGTTCAAATGTGGATTGATATTGTGATAAAATAAAATCAACCTTATTATCAGTTATTACTTCATTATTTAACTGCATTATACCAGGTTTTTCCTCTAAGGCCATTTCAAAACGATTATCTCCATATGCAACAGAAACTGTTGATATATATTCAACTAGAGTCAAATCTTTAAATTTGTTATCCTTAATACTAAAATAAGAAGTGATTTTTTCATAAGGACCTATAGCTATAAGTGGAAGACGTTCCACTAATGATTTTTTAAAAGAAACAAATAACATTGGTATTGAATGACAAGAAGAAAAAGATGGTGGTGAAAATATCTCACAAGATGAATAAAAGTCTTTCTTATGCACACCTTCACTAGCAATAAATATATCCCTTGTAGTAGACATGGTGCAATACCTGGTTGTCCAAAAAGTGCAAGTAGCACTTATAGTGGGTTTAGAATCCCCCTTAACTTCATTCAAGGAATCAATTTTTAGAAGAGAATTGGTCGTTATTTTATTAGCTTTGTTCTATATTTGGAGTTCTCTTTTGTGCACCTTTCCCAAAGTAAGAGCCATCAAATCTATTATTCTACAAATATCTGTCTCCAATTTCACTTGTCTATCTGGCATGGTAACATTTATTACAGACCTAAATGAAGTTATAAGAAGGGAAGCCCTTTCATCTACCAAGAATGAAGCCTCAAGAGCTAAACGACAAGCTACAAAAACTACATACTCAACAACAAATTTAACTACATCTAACTCATTTGTGCTTGTACCCTTTAGCAAAATCTGGCAAACTACTATCATAATTATAATTACAAAAGAATGTGATAAGACATGCAAAAATATAACTAAAATCCTTAAATATACAAAAAAATTAGTGAAAAGTACTAAACTAAGATCCTAAATTATACAAAAATGATCATACTTTTCATGCCTCGTAAAGTAAAGAAAGAATTAGTTGCCAAAGCCTAGTTTTCATACATTGTTTCTGAAATAACAAATGATATACCATTTATACATTTTATAGGAATGGCTAAGGGGGTATTTTACACAAATACAAGTGCTATAAGTTTCTCATATGTACACACGATCATTCATGTTAACATCTCCACATAGCAGCAGTCTAAGTAGTTGTTCTCAATGTAGGTTAAAAAAAAGCGTAAATGGGTGTAATATTATGGTAAAACAATACGAGTACAAACAAAATATCTCAGATGTATTGCAGTGAACATATAATTCAAGTGGTGATTGACTCTTTCTCATAATTTTTTTTCCTCTAAATCTTGTGACAATAGCAAGTCAACCAATGATCTTCAAGAACTATTTTCCCTTATAATAACTCATAAGTCTATGTGGGGAAAAATATTCCTTCAAGAACATTAGAAGGCTAAGCTTGTAAGCATCAATGGAAAATAGGGTTCAAATTTTTCATAATAGATATGATACCAGGAAAAGTATCTTGTTCATCTAAAACTATGTAACTAGGCCAAACATATTTCCACTTCCAGTGATCATGAGGTGTATGGACATCCAATGTAGAACCATCAAATCATCTTCATGAGAATTATTCACCACGTTATTTCAGGCATGTGGGTGACTAGGTGTTTATGGCACTACTAATTAACTACATCAAAGTGATGTTCTAAATAAGT
Organism: Pinus taeda; assembly: GCA_000404065.3. Taxonomy (NCBI): domain Eukaryota; kingdom Viridiplantae; phylum Streptophyta; class Pinopsida; order Pinales; family Pinaceae; genus Pinus; species Pinus taeda. Next base: position 4,605 of record APFE031578052.1, read on the forward strand.
TGTGTAGGGTAAAATCTCTACAATGAGAATCAAGTCCTTAGTGTTTAAGTAGTTCCCTTGGAAATGTTAAAAGGAAAAATGTAAATTTCAAAGGAGAAGAGCCACTCACTTCAATTTTATTCATGTCTCTGTCAAACTAATGAACAATATAACATATGGCCAAGGCTTTAATGAAATACTTTGAGACAAATATTTTGTGCTCGAAAATGATATTTAATCAAATAGTTCAAGACAAAGTTCAATTCCTCACGGTGACATTCCCAAGCCCTTTCGAGACATGTAGGTCAACTATGTGCACAACATGGTTTTTATGACTTAACCAGGAGCACCATTTTGGTCAAGCAAGGTTCCCCCTTGTCTCCCACATTGTTTGAGATCTAGATTGTTGAGCTAGAGAATTTTCTTAGGAAGAAAAATCATCTAATTTATGATTACATCCCACACCACGTCTTGGTTGTCCTATTGATTTTCTTGGAAAATTTTCTCCCTTTGTGTCCTGCCTCTAAGAGAGTTCAGAGGTAGTAGACACTCTCACTAGATTTTGAGATCTTAGGCAAATGGTGGTCAACCTTTGCAAAACTAAGGATATGATTTTAACACCTTTGAGATATATTTGGAGTATTTTCATTTATTGCTCTAGAAGGAAAAAAGGGGAGGCTACCATAACTTGCAAATATTTGTTGGTCCAATTATAGGCCCTCAGATCACCATCATGGGCACATTCCAAGCTTGGCTCCACGAATGGTATGCTTCCTCAACCTTTCTCAGGGGCCAAAGTTTATATTTGCTTATTCAAGACATCCCCAGTGTTATCCCCTACAACATAATGATAAATTCCATGGCCTTATTCTATGTTGCCACCAAATCCAAAGATGTTTTCTATTCTCCCTTCCTTTTTTAACTATAACTTTAATTTTTCCTTCAGTCCAATTATTTATAATTCTATAGGAAAATATCGATTTCTCACAAATCTTGGAATGGCTACAAAGAATGATTCCTATGACAAACAAATAAGACACAAATATTCGTGACACGATACCTATCATAGACTTTTTAGAAAAAAATATCCCTCTTAGAAGATTTATGATCGAATCATAGATAAATAATATAGATGGATACAAAATAAAGCCTCCCAAGTTATCTTAATAGTCAAAATTCTAAAAATTAGATCCCCAATAAAAAAATTTGGTTGATTAGAAAACCTCAAAATTTGCAAGCTAATAATTTTGCTATCTTAGGCTATAAAAATAATTTGCAACACTTAATCTCCAAAGGAATATGAAGACTCTCTATGGGCACCTCAAAAACACTAGTACACTTTCTTTCTCTCTCTCTCTCTCTCACACACAACTTGAGGCATAATTTATGATGCAAGATAATTGTTCCAAATTATGAATCAAATAAGATAATTGTTCATCAAGGCTAACACTTATCAATATACCACCACATTCTGATGATATCATGGAGTGGAAAATATGAGTTGAGTTCTTAATTTTGTTGGTTGCATTTTTGTTGTGTCTGATTTCATAAGTATATGAGTTGAGATTTTTTCATGCTAGTCATGTGCCAGGAAGCATTCACAACATCCACATAAACTAGAAAAGAGTACATCATTGACTTGAGTTCCCTACATCAATGTATATCATAAAATATCAAATTTCGAAGATTATACTATTCCTGGTAAACATAAGTCTACCCATGAACACATGCACCAAAAAACACATTGAATTTCATTTCTGAAACATTTTTGGGTAGATAATACAAATTCTTAGATGAATGTAATAATTGTTTGAATCATTTCTGAAATGAAACTATGGTAGATTCATGTATAGGACTACATTCAATTTCATTGCAGTTAATGTATCATGATGAACCTTATCCATTACAATCTTCTTATTAAATCCTTAGTTCAATACAACTCATATACCATGAAAAATTGTACTACAAAAATATTTAGCCAACTTCTAGTGCACTACTATTAACCAATGTATAATAGAAATTTTTATAAATATTTCCAAAATACCTCCAAGGTTTCAAAAATATTGAGCTAGAAAAAAGACCCATTAGCCCTAACTTCCCTCAAGAAATCTCTTTTTTCTAGCAAAGATTCAAACTTGAGTACAAATTGATCCTGTGTATAAGCCTGGAACCATTGGGCTTGTTGGGTTTTTAGTTGCCCATTACTCAAGGACCAAATAGTTCATTCCTAGTATGATGATATGAATTTATAGAATCTGTTTAATACGTTTCTTGTGTAGCTGCATCAATGGATCATAGAAAAGGTTAAAAAGACACTGAAGTAATATCTACATGAGGTTTTATAAATTGAGGACAAACCACCTGCAACATCTACCTATCTGTATGACTTCATGAGGTTCTACAATGCTAGTATAATCCACCTAGAACATCTAGCTATGAATAGAACCTAGGTTGAATTATTCAACAACATGATTACTGAGTAGAAATCTCCATAAATAACTATTCTGCAATATGATGAACCAATTTTATCGCTTCCATTGATCAACTTCCACCCTGTATTGCTAACGTGTAAGACCTAAACATCATAATTATAATTTTTTCTAGATAAGTACCACATATGATGGGAAAGTGGATGCACCTACAGGAAATACTTGGGAGTCATTTCACATACATTTTGTGTAGGACTATACATAATGAAATACATTGTGATTAATATTTTAATGTGCCTATTAGCACGTTGTAATTAACTTATATGCTAAAAAAAAAGATCACAGGGTTAACCAAAAACCTCTTAGGGCTCTCTCACTATCTTGTGCTGTCAATCAAATAAATCACTAATAGGATCTAGGTTTTAGGTTGGTTATACTAATCAAAAGATAACTCAGGATTTTTTTTTTTTTATTCAAGGTGGGTGTAGAGAGGAAAACTACTTAGGATCAGGGCACTTTTACAGATCCAAATGAGTAAGGGATAAGATGTAATTGAAAGAGCGGAAATATAGGCAGACTTATTGGAAGTCAATAAATGAGGTAATAAAAAAATGAGAAACTAAGCATCAAGCCACATATGAGTTCAAATTTCTATTAAAGAAAATGACACATCTATGATTAGCTGAATCAATCAGAGCAATACATGAATTTTGAAAAATCTCCTTTCAAGCTAAACGTGAGTAAGTTATACAGTACGAAACTATATATTAGAAACATATCTAAAGCAATTACATCATCACAAGATAAAAAACATACCAATAAGTATGACATAGGTCACTATCCAAATTTCATTTTCCTTCTTTTATTCGTTTGGCAAAAAGATACAAAATTTTAGAAAAGTGTAGTCTAGCCTCTTACACTACCAACTAGAGCTATTTTTCATGTCTTTCAATCATGATATACAATGAGGAATTTGAATTACCACTCTACGTGGTCAAATTCACTCCATAAAATTGAAATGGTCCAAATACAATGCATCTTTACTCACTATGCGGAAAAAAACAATAACTGTTATATGAAGACTAATACAATTCAGAAACATCAACCAAGTTGGAATATTTGTTTAACAACTCAAACTACATGAATTTAAAATTATCAACACTTATACAATAACCAAAATTACTTCTAGAAGTTCCAAATTTAAAATTTTCCAAAATAAAATTGATTGATATGTGTGTGCAACGGTTGCACAACAGAGGGCATAAGTCTTCAAATTGGTATGGTCGCAGGTGGTTTCTGTGAAGAATTGTGTATGTAGATAAGTGTGAGATGACCTAGTGTTGATGTGTAATTGATTGAGTGATTATTTCGATGCTTACAAGCCTTCAAAATAATTGTTTTTAGTTTGCGCATCAAATGTATAGCATGCCTGCTACAAAATAGGGACCGAATTTGTGAAAAACTAGGGTTCAAAAATGACCTCATATATCCTGAATCCTAATAGATGTTACAAAACCAAGAGATGTTTTTGTATCTGAGAGTGGTATTGATATAAACCTCTCCCATTTTCCCAAAATTCCTCTCCATCTACTCACAATCTGCACCAAAACATAATAACTAAAACATGAAATGCGAAAACCTGAAAGATAGAATTTAAAAATGCATCTCACTATTCCAATATATGACAACTTTGTAGAACCTGAAAGAGGTGTCTTTTATTTGGCGCGTTATTCACAAAATCCTCTTTTGGTTTTCTTAAATTCGACTCCATTTGGTTGGAAACATATTTTGAAAACGATATAAAATACAATCAATTTCGCAGCAAATTCGTAGCAAATGTATGTCTGAGCCTGGAACTCACTTCTTCTGCCTTCAAATTTTCTTCACAACCAGTATCAGCCTTGAATGGGGCTAGAATGAGAGACTTCCCAATAAATTTTAAACTTTTGTACTACCCAAAGCTTCCTTTTGGAATGATAATATGCCACTTGATGATGTGAAGGATGTGATGAGAGGGGGACTTTTTGCAATAAATAAAAGGACATGACACATTTGACCAATAAATGACTCTTCAAACTAACTCTTATGATGGACATGACTTTAGAAAACTGACCTATGATGACCATCTCTCATGACATGAACCCTCTACACTTCCATAATAACTTTAACCCCTCATGATTACTAATTTTAAATGATGACTCCTCATGGACTATTAGACCTTTACAAAATGAAAATAGGGCTAAAACGCCCTTCTATGACATGAAAATTTATGCCACCTTAACTCATATGACTCTTTATATAATGACCCTTTATACTATGACATTTAGTGACTCAGGCTAAAATTGACAAACATACCCTAAAAATGAATAAGATAGGAAAACACACTATGATTCTAATACTATAAAACCCTAACATTGGATCTAATGGGGATGGTAGCCTCCTAGTGAAATGCCAATAACATTGTAGACTAGTAGCTTAACCATTGGGTAATGGAGTTGAACATAAAAAGACTAAAACTAAACTAACTGACTGATTTGACCCTTACCTTACATATGGGAGCAGATCACCAGAACTAGTGGTGATTTTAGGGGCGAATGTTCTCCCTTTGGCGAAATTAAGGGGTTTTAAATTTTTAGTGGGCGAATATTTTGTATCATAGTACATTTTTACAAATCACCTCAAATAGCCCACCTTATTTTAAGGGAGAGGGTAAAAAAGGTAAATTTAGCCCTTGAAATTAGGAGTTACAACCTTCCATTCGCCCATTTTCAAGAATAGGTTTTATTTAAGTGAATCCATTTGCCCATTTTCAAGAATAGGTTTTATTTAAGTGAATCTTATGGGCCAAAGGCCCAAATACCATATTTATAAAAGAGGTATGGTAAATTAATAAAAATATAAATAAATGAGAGGTATGGTAAATAAATAAAGCATTTTTTATATTACTCCATAAGTCACCATATATACATGCAAGGGTGTAAACAAATA
>APFE031578055.1:11283-60364 GCA_000404065.3 Pinus taeda
TACAAGTACGCATGTATTGTGAACTTGGGTTGCGTACACGCAGGTAAGGTTGAGAGAAACTGCGTACCCAGAGATAAAATAGATTTTTAAAGACTTTCTCTCTTTCTTGAAGTTTGACATGGAGAGCAGAGGTATGATACTTGCCAAGGAGGATAGTATGACAGTTGATGGAGCCATACTAACTAAATCTTCTACTATAGGATCTCCTAATCCCTAAGATCTCTATGAGATATTTACAAGTCAGACACCTCTCATATTCTCAATTATGTGAGAATATTTAAATTAAAACTTCACACATATATTTCTTACTTAATTTATTAAAAAATACAAATTCTTATTAATAAATTAAAAACATCACACCCCTTAAGTTAACCAAATATACAATGATTTTTTGAGCAGAATTCTCCTGCATCACCATCCCACGAAGGGGGACTTACAAACCAATATGTAGATATCCTTCACCATCAATAAAAGATTTATTCATTTAAAATAGTCTTCCCAATTGGGTTATTATATTGGATTCTTTATATTTCCGCTTTTTGTTTTGGATTATATCTTCTTTTACTAGAGATTTTCTATTTGCATTTCAGATCTAAGACGAAAGCAACCATAAAATGTTTGTTAGGGTCACTTGTCACCTAGTGACTTAAGTGAAGTATTTTTGGTACACCTTCCAAAAAATTTTCACACGAACACATAGTGGCACATGTGACATTTCATATTTCCACATGTTACTCTTCGACTTCCACACATTTACATTTTTTCATCTTTTGAAAATAGATAATTAGAACCCACATCTTGAAGCAAGACCCATTGACACATATGACATTTGTACAAGTCATAACTCAACAATGATGGTATGAAACTTCATGATGATGTGGCAATGCCAAGCTACCCTCCAAAGGGTCTAGGTAAATGTTGGAACCTTCCAAGTCATCTCTCTTGCCTTGATCGAAGATTCCTTTGTGTTCTTCATGATGGTACTTCCTCTTCTTTTTCTTCACAAATTCTCTCATGTAGGCTCTCTTTGATGGCCTCTCTTAAGCATTACCCTTTCATTTTGTAATGACGATACAAATGGAAACCACTCATGCCAAGTCAACATCAGTCTAGAAACCATCTATTCTACCTCTTCTTACTCATGAGAGATGATGGTTGAGATGAGGAAACATGCAATGGTTGTGAGAGCAGGAGGCTAGAGATTGCACAATTAAGAGATTTAGGAACTTAGTGGGGCCTCACTACTCTAGAACTGCACAATGCATAGTACTAAAGGGCTTGACAGGTATTCATGTATAGTGAGGTGGGTCCAAGAGGGAAGGTACTGAACCTGTTGACTAATGATCTACAGTGACTATTGATAAGTGTAGTGAGAAAGGCTCAATTTGACTTAGCCTTAGTCAAATTGAGTAAATGCAAAATTTCCACATCAGCAGACAACTTAGATGTCATTAACTAAGGTTACATGGATCTTTTCACTCAGTTAACTCAGTAAATTCAAGTAAGTGAGCTTGGAGTTCAGTTTTCATGTGTTGATTGCTAATTTGTAGCAATCGAGTTATGTTATTTCTAGTTGTATTCAGTTAAACTAGTTCCAATTGTTGATAGAACTCGTTGGAAGTTAGTTGTGTAGTGGGACAAGAGTCTAACTCAGTGATCATCCAGTTAACTATTTAATCAACCACAAATAGCTCATGCATGAAAGGAACTTGATTTTCTCATTTGTGGTGGAGATTAAAAGGTAGTGTAACATCAATTGTAGACTAGTCTTGAATGTACATGTGTTAAATGCAATCAATGATCAATCCTTTGGAATTGCGCAAAAATTGTAGGAAAATTCCTAAAAAATAGGGGTGTAATTCCTTAGTATTTGTGGAAGGAAATAGGAGCTCAGGTTGAGGTAGAAATTGACTAAGTCTAGGTTAGATATTTTCATTGAGTAGAGAGAACAATTATTCACTTGTATGTTGAGCTCGGAGTGAGAAATCGATTGTGATGCACTATCTATTCATTTGAATAATGCAAGAAATCTTAAGGGGTTTTTACCAGTTGGTTTCCCCTATATATTTGTGTACTTATGTATTTTATTGATGCATGTTTGCAAATGTTGTTCTAAATTGTGAATTAAATTTCGTAGATCAGTAGAGTAAAATTGTGTCGCTTGATTTTAGATTAAATTTCTTGAGTAGTTGCAATTCTATCACCATATTTATACACGGTATCATAGTAGGATTCACATTAGAACAAGAATTTCAAATTTATTTCTCAGTAGGTTTGAATTTGCAGTTTCAGTGTCGCAGCATCTCTTCAAAGATCGAGAATAACCTTCAATGGGTTGAGATTAGAGTTTTCCTTGGAAGGAAACTAAAACTTAATTGCATGGAAGGATCACATGGAGGTAGTGCTTGATACAAATGTAATTTTGGAATATGTTAAGACAGACATTCCAAAACCAAGATCAGTTAATGCAAAAAACCTATCCCAATGGAAAAAAGATGTAGCCAAGGTGAGGAGAATAACCTTGAAGGGAGTGGGAGACCACATTATCTCAAATATCCATGGGAAAGAAACTCCTTTCGCAATGTGGAAGGACCTAAATGAGTTATTCAAGAATAAAAATAACCATAGAAAATCGGCCCTCAAAGAAAAACTCTAAAACATTAAGATGCAAAAGAATAACATTATTCCATAGTATCTTACCAGATTTACACACGATCATGATGAGCTTGGAGGGTTTGGTGTGAATGTTGTAGAAAATGACATGGTGAGCCTAGCTCTTGTAGGCCTTCCCAAAAGCTAGCATAGATACCAAGACTCGATGAACAAGAGGGATAAATTATCGAATTGGGAACACTTATGGTATGATTTGGTACAAGAAGAGATCGGGCAGAATACCAGAGATGGAACCTCATCCAAGGGAGAGGATGAAGAAAATTTTGCATTGGTTGAAAAAGGAAAGAAGGGCACAACAAAGAAACATCAAACCAAACTAGAATCCAACTAAGTGGGGAAAAATAAAGAGTTGTCCAAAATAAAATTCTTCAATTGTCATGAAATTTGGGCACTATGCTACAAAGTGTCCACACAAAATGTCTAGAAAGAAGAACTTAGGAGGAGTAGTAGCTGAAGCATTGGCTTCACAATTTGAGCTAGAATTCACCCTTATCATATGCATGGCCAACACTATGATGGGGAGTGTGTGGTACTTGGACTCAGGTACCTTGTTCTACATGACAGGGTGTAGAGAGTTTTTCAATGACCTAGAGGATAAAGATCTCCATATGCATATTGAGCTTGGGGATGATGGAAGGTATAGTGCCACTAATATTGGTACAATAACCTTTAAGAGGGAGTCGGGATCCCCTATTCACCTCAAAGATGTCATGTTTGTTCTAGGCCTAAAGAAGAACCTCATCTATGTACCAGTTTTGGAAGATCGTGGTTATGATGTGATCTTCAATAAAGGTAAAGCCTTTCTGAGGCACATAGCCACTGGACAAGTGAAGTAGATAGGGGTTCATGTGAATAACTTGTATAAACTTGATGTGGAAGATTGTGTTGCATTAACTAGTAAGGCAAAGAAAGTGTAGAGTCACAATGTCGGTGAACTTTGGCACAGGATATTGGGCCATTTACATCATGGCACCCTGAAAATTATGCAGCAACTAACCACTGGCCTCCCTAAAGGAGAAATTGAGCAACAGTATGTCTACAAGAGTTGTACCTTACGAAAGTATCTAAAATCCACATTGCATGAATGAGATAGAAAAACACATGCAATCTTGGAAAGAGTCCACTCTGATGTTTTTGGACCTTTCTCAATAGTCTCCACTGCTAGATATAAGCAATTTATTATTTTTATTGATGATTACTCAAGAAAGTGCTTGATCTTCTTCATACAGAATAAGGATGGGACATTCTCAAAATTTGTAGAATTCAAGGCACTAGTTGGAAACAAAACCAACAAGAACGTGAAGGCTCTCAAGAGCGATAATGGTGGTGAGTATGTGTAGAATGAATTGAAGGATTTTTGTGCAAAAGAAGGAATTTGAAGAGAGATGATAACACCCCATAACCCACAACAGAATGGGGTAGCTGAGAGGAATATAAGGAGCATTGTGGGAGTTGCGAGAGTTATGCTACATGACCAGGGCCTTCCATTGCATTTTTGCGCAGAAGCATCTAACACAACAGCGTACTTGCAGAACTAGAGTTGTCATCAGATTCTTGGTATTATTACATTTGAGGAGGATTTCTTGGGGAGAAAGCTAGATGTATCTCATTTCAGAATATTCAGAGCCTTTTTCTACTGCCATGTCTCCAAGGATTCAACGAAGAAACTTGAGCTGACAATAGAATTGGGGCGGGTTACACGAAACTCCACACAATTACCAAGTGTACTTACCTTCTATCAGAATGACAATTGTGCAAAGGGATGTAAAGTTTGATGAAGAGGAAGTAATGAGATCCTCTCTTTAGAGGGAGCTGCAAATCCCACCAGAAGAGGAGATTTTAGCTCCAAAGGAGGAGCCTCAGGAAGTTTTGGACTAGCCAAAAATAGAGGAGCAGAGAGGAGGAAGTGTGGAGACATCCACTCAAGTTGAGAAGGTAGAAAAATAGCTAGGGAGGTTGATAGATTGGTGCAGGATGCAAAGGAGAATGTGGGAGCTCCTTCAAATTTTCATAGGAAAAGGAGGTCACCTAAGAGGTACACTAGATACATGGCTCTAATGGCTGAGCTAGTAGAGACTGAGCCATCCTCTTTTGAGGAAGAAATTGAGAAATTAGTTTGGGTTGATGGAATAGTGGAAGAGTACGGATCCATCATGAAGAACAGTGGCTGGGAAGTAGTCCCAAGACCTACAAATAAATAAGTTGTGGGTTCTAGATGGATCTTCAATGGTAAGAATGCATTAGATGGAATCATATAGAAGTATATGCCCATATTTATGGCCAAAGGATTCTCTCAAGTTGAGGAAATTGACTATGAGGAAACCTTTACTCTCATAGCAAGGTATTCAACCATTAGATCAATTCTTGCACTAGTTGTGTAGATGGGGTGGAAGATCCACCAGATGGATGTAAAAATAACATTTGTCAATGGTGTTATTGAGGAAAAAGTGTACATAGAGGTACCAGAAGGTTTTGAGAAATGTGATCTAAAGTCTCATGTGTGTAGATTCAAGTGAGAATTTTATGGTCTCAAACATGCACTTCAAGATTGGTACACTCGGATTGATAGTTATCTCACTAGATTGGTCTTCATCAAAAGTGAAGCAGATGAGACCCTCTATCTTATTTTGGTAGAAGGTAAATTTCTTATCATTGTTTTATATGTTGACGATTTAATATTGACAGGTGATGAGCAGTTGATCAAATCTTCCAAGGAGGACCTTACAAGGGAATTTGAGAAGAAAGACATGGTGTTCATGCACTGCTTCATTAGGCTAGAAGTATGGCAAGGTGATAGGGAATTGTTTGTGTCTCAAGGAAAGTATGCCACCAAGATACTACAGAGATTTCGCATGGAGACACCTCTAGCAACCAACTAGAGAAAGGAGAATGCCACTTCAGGTGAAGAGGTTGAACTACTATTGGGAAAAATGTTGAGAGGGGGGTGAATTAGTATTTTAAAGTCAAACTTCCAAATTTATATTTAAAAAGAATATATATGTTATTATTATTAATGAAACCTACGTATGCACGCTACTTTAAAGAAGGAAACCAAAGTATATTCAATTTACTATTTTTTATGTATTCTATCATATAATTATCTTCAATAAATGCATTAGTAGATTAATTACTTTTCAATATGCAGTAAAGAACATAAATAAATCACAACAAACACACATAGAACACTAGTATTTTAGGTGGAAACCCAATGTGGGAGAAAACCACCACTTTTGTTGTCTTTGTATTCTTTCTTATGATATAAAGAAAATATTACAATTGTATTGATGCAGACTCTTGTCAATACGTGGACACCCACCTACAGAAGGTTACAATCTTCTCTCATTCCCTAACACCCATTGGAGGGGAGCTACAACCACCAAAAATATTTTACCAACTCCTACCAGAAGGGAGCTCCTACCCCCTTTCTAAAGGATGCAACCCTTAGCTCCTTGTGGACCACTTTTTAGAATATTTCAAACAATCATCTCACAACTTATAGGCCATCTTTCATCAAATTTTCAAACTGGACCCATATCAACCAAAAACCCAAACAAATTGAAGTACAGAATCTAAGACACTTTCACACTACAAATCAACTGAAATTCTAAAGCATCAAATCACTAAATGCAGAATCCAACTAGAAATAACAAACATCAAATTATGTACGCAATTGTACTGAATAAGACACATATATATGCATCTTCTTTGTATAACACCTATGTACATATCTCAAAATACTAAACAATGAAGAATCATACATAGATCATTTCACCAGTTACAGATTACTGAACCAATCACAAATTTTTGAACCAATTACAGACCATAGATCATATACCCAGCCATATTACAAACCATAGATCATATATGTATCAATATGCATAGTCATCCTATTAGCACAATTTTGACATCTTTATAAAGTAGGTTTCCATCAAGGACAACACATTAGCCATAATGCCAAGAATCTCCCCCTTTGGACTTGATGGAAACCACTTTGATGTATGGTCACCATCTGAAAACGCTTGCAAACACACCTACAATTACCAAGGCTTCTTACCAAGCTTCTCCAAGCATTCTTCTCCAAACGCCAAGCTTCTCTCTCCCTTTGACATCAAGGGAAAATGAGTGACTAATGTTGAATAAAGACTTCTCTTCATCATGTGTAAAAAGGATCACTGTAGGTCTAATCTGTTGAGTATGAGAACTACATGCTGACCATGCTCCCCCTGAGCATGTGTTAAAACTTCTTAAGATATTCAACAGAGTACATGATTATATGACTAAAAAATGACCATGACCAATGACTCATGATTACATCAATCACCCAACATAGTGGGGTTACATATTTGATCCAACATTACATCAATTGCCCAAAATAATGGGATTACATGACTTGGTCCCAATAGCCCATATATGACTGAATATTACAATGAATATATCATGGGTCTTTTACATGAAATTTACATCAAGGGATACATATGACATATATAACCAAAACAATGTCCTAAAAGATGAGTTTTTAATATCATGATAGTCATCCGAAACCACCATATACCATATAGGAACCTGCAACATGAATGTTTAGTAGCAGCAACATAAAAGAAACATGAACATCCTCATAATCATGGTACCAATCATCAATACCGACCATAGCAGTCACATCCTCTTCGTCAAGCATGTCAATAGATAACTTTACCATTTGGAATTCAGGCTTCATTTATAACTAGTGAGAGAACAACAACCTATAAATCTCTAGAAATAATAGTAAAAGTATCCATACATTAGAAAAGATATGCAACAATACATGCTTATAGAACCATAATGCCAACAAGGGACTTTAGGGTTATAATATTTGCTCTCCCTGAACCAACAGGTTGCAACAAACCAATGTCAAAAACAAAAGACCAAACATGAAATGGTGAACGCATACAGGAGGCTCCCCGTGAGCTGTGCCATTTTTATCAATCATTGAGATGTATATGCATCTATCTAGCTCAAAAACCACGTACGTACACAATTTTCCTTCACATCATCTATGTACAGAAAGTAAACTATAGTAATTTATGGTCACAACTCCCCATGAAAACAATGTAAACTTTGAAACGAGAAACAGGAAATCTAGCCAAAAAAACCCCCAAAAAACATGACAAATAGTGCTAAAAATGAATAGTGTTGATGTTGGAATAACACTTTTTTTTTCTAGGGTAAATTTTCAACATGTTTTGAAAATGGCATTGAAAACCATTTTTTGGTGCAAAAATTGTGTAAAAAACACCTTGAAAACGAAAGGTGTTGATGTTGGAATAACACTTTTTTTCTATGGTAAATTTTCAACGTGTGTACCCTAAAAACGAAAAGTGTTGACGTTGGAATAACATTTTTTTTCCTAGGGTAAATTTTCAACATTTTGAAATAATGACATAAAATATTTTATCATGACTTCGAAAAATATTAAAATTTCAAAAGAATATTGAAAAAATCAATTTAAAAATAAAAACAATGAAAAAAAAGTTAAAGAAAAATAACAAAACATAAATAAAAATGTGTATTAAAAACAAAACATAATGAAAAAAAAAAATATATATATATATATAATATATATATGACAAAAAAAAAAATCAAACAATAATAAAAAATAAAAACAAACAAACAAACAACAAACAAAACAAAACAAACAGTGATAAGAATGTTAAAAAAAGAAAAAAACAACATTAACCTATAATAAAAGATAAGAATTAAAAAAGAAAGAATAAAAAAATTATAAAGAAATAAATAATAACAAAAACATATTAATCAAAGAGATATAGAACAGTCGATGAAGGAGCATGCTGTTAAGGTGATCCGTAAGCAAAGGTCACCAGTTCTAGTCTTGCCGATACCAAAAAATCAGGCATGGTTTACGCTGGTGCGGCTCAGGCCAGGTGCGATCCCCGGGTGATTTTGACGGCTTAGATGCCCCTGAGTCATGGCCTCTCAGCCACAAGGTAAGCGTGATTTTCAGGATTCACCCACTTATCAATAAAAAAAAAAATAACAAAAACATATTAAAAAAACCATAAATGTATATATAATATATATATATGGGTAAATTATAACAAAAAATTGGAGAAAAAAAACCACTATAAATTTAAAAAAATCTTAGAAAATTAAGTAAAAAAAATACAAAAGATTTAAAACCATTAAAAAAATTAAAATTAATAATAGAACTAGATTTTAAAAAAAAAAAACAACTTAACAAAAAAAATCAAAACTTCTTAAATAATTTATTAAAAAAAAAAGAACTAAAATAAATAAAAACATAAAAAAAAATAAAAAAAAAACCAAAACAATCGTTACAAAAAAAATTTGCGCCCCAGTGAGCCCAGGCAGCTGAGGGCGATTCAGCCGTGAGGGTCCTGTGGGCATAATATAATAATATAATATATTATATAATATATATATATCTATATATATATTAATATATAATAATATATATATATATATATATTAACATATTATAATTAATATATTTTTTTCAAAGTCGATTTAATTTTTTTTTCTTTAGGGTTTTTTGATAAAATATGTGTGTTTTAAAATGGATGTTTTTAATTATTAGTATTTAATTTGTTTTTGTTTTTTTTTAATATATTATTAAGAAGTTTTAATTTTTTTAATGGTTTTTTAATTGTATTATTACTTAATTTTATGATTTTATAATTTTTTTATCATTCGAGACGATTTTTTACATATTTTGTCTTTGTATATATATTTTTATATTCGTTTTTAAATAATCAACATTTAAAAAAAGAGAAATAAAAAAACTAGAAAATTTGTTAAGTAATCATGATTTAAAACACAATTGGACATAAAAATGTAACATTTAAAAACAAATTTCCACACTTAATACATTAGAAAATTTAAAGTGTCAAAAATATGCTAAAAAAAAAAGAAATGTATTCTGCATCACCACTTTTCAAAATCAGTTGACCTTTTTGCTACCTCAACAAAACAGGTAATCGTATTAGTTCCCGTTTCAAAGTTTACATTGTTTGAACATAACATACTTGCCATAATAATTAGAAGAGTGATGATGCAAGAACCATTCCTAATTTTTGTTAGACATATTCAAAGGAATCATGTGGAAGTGGCTTTGTAAATATATCCACAACTTGTTCTTTTGAAGAAACATACTCCATTGCGACCTTTGTTCAAGCACCTAATCTCTTAGAAAATGATATTTGATTGGAATGTCTTGGTGTTTTAGTGCATGACAAGATTATTAGAGATACTTGTGCACTAGTATTGTCACAGAGATTAGGTATAGGTCGAGGACAAGTGACTTGAATGTCTTTCAATATTTGGATCATCCATAGAAATTGAGTGCAACAACAACATATTCTGCCTCAACAGTGGATAAAGCAATGGAGTTTTTGTTTCTTGTTGAACCATGAAACCAAGCGGGGTACCAAATGGAATGCTCCTCCACTAAGACTCTTGTGATCACCAATATTACCTGCCCAATCTACATTTGTGTAAGCATGACTTGTAAAATCTATATTTTTGGGGTACCATAGACCAAAATCTTGACTTACTTGCAAATACTTAAATATTCTCTTAACAACTTCGAGATGAGTTTCCTTAGGATTTGCTTGAAATAATCCAACAATTCCAATTGCATGAATAATGTTTGGTCTTATACCTATTACGTAGAGAAAGCTTCCAATCATAGATTTGTATTCTTATTGATTGATTGAAGGAGAATCATCATTTTGACTAAGATTGCATCTTGTTACTATTGGTGTGCATACCAGCTTACAGTCCTCCATCCCATATTTTTTCAAAATTTGTTTGAGGTACTTGGTTTGAGAAAGAAAGATATAATTTTTAGTTTGTTGAACTTTAAGACTAAGAAAGTATGTTAGTTCACCAAGTAGAGACATTTCAAATTCTTGACTCATAGACTCTAACTTTCTTCCAAATATGATGTCATATACATACACATCAACTATCAAGAGTTTATCTTTATCAATTTAATATATAGGTTGCTATCTACAGATCCCTTTTTGAACCCTTTTTGTTGAAGGTACATTTCAAGATGATATTACCATGCACGAGGAGCTTTCTTTAATCCATATAATTCCTTCTTAAGTTTGTACGCAAGACTTTTATCATTGTGAAGAATTAACCCTTCAGGTTTTTCTATATAGACCTCTTCTTCTACATCCCCATTTAAGAATGCAAATTTAACATGCATTGGATATACTTTAAAGTTATGAAAACATGAAAATGCAAGAAATGTTCTTATGGCTTCAAGTATAGCTACAGGTGGAAATATTTCTTAAAAATCTATCCCTTCCTATTGAGCATAGCCTTTGCATACAATTCTTGCTTTGTTTTGAATTACTTGTCCATTTTCATTCAATTTGTTTTTGAACATCCATTTTGTCCCAATAATATTTTTATCATGAGGCCTTGGTACTAATTCCCATGTATAATTTTTTTTATATTTGATCAAGTTCTTCATGCATATTCTTAACCCACATTCATCTCTGCTTGCTTGATTCACATTTTTAGGTTCAATTGTGGATAGTAAGGCTAAGTAACTAAAAGTTCCAACAAGGGCTCTTCTAGTTTGTATTCGTGCTCACTTTTCACCTATAATTTAAGATTCAGGATGATTTTTTTGAACATACATTGAAGGAGTCTTTTCTAATTTATTTGTATCTTCATTTCCTTCTTCTGATGCTTCTCTATTTCCTTCTCCTACAACATTTTGGCTTGTAGTAGGGAGAGGTTCGTCATCTGCTGGTTCTTCTCTTTTGGTACCTGCTTCATCAATTACAACATCTATGCATTCGACAATATTTTGAAGCCTTTTATTATATCCTTTATATGCCTTGCTTCTAGAAGAGTATCCAAGAAGGATTCCTTCATCAGCTCTAGATTCAAATTTTCCAAGCTTATCATGATTTTTCTTTATGTAACATTTTCTTCCAAAAATTCTAAAGTGTTTTACATTTGCAGGCTTACCATACCATAGTTCATATGGAGTTTTATCATTGTTTACTAGAACATGAACTTTGTGAAGAATATTCGCGGTTGTATGTGATGGTTCCCCCCCTAGAAGGTATCTGGTGTTCTTGACTCATCAAGCATGGAATGTGCCATTTGTTGGATTGTTCTGTTCATTCTTTCTGCTACTCCATTTTGTTGAGGAGTCTTAGCTATAGAAAATCCTCTTTTGATGCCATGTTGTTCATAAAAATTGAAAAACTCATTTGAGATAAACTCTCCTTCGCTATCAAATCTAAGACATTTGATTTTCAAATCTAACTCATTTTCTACCAAATCCTTGAATACTTTAAATTTATCAAATGCTTCATCTTTTTGTTTTAGTAAGTCAATTCAACACATTCTTGTAAAATCATCAATGAATAATACAAAGTATTATTCACCACAAGGATAATTATTTCTCATAGGACTACACAAATTAGTATGAATAAGTTCAAGTGGCTTACTTGAAGTACCTTCTTTAGCATTAAAATGAACTTTGTTTTTCTTACCAAATTGACATGATTTGCAGATGTTATTTTTAGGTGGAGAGATGTTGGGCAAGTCATGAACTACTCCCATTCTTCTTGATTTGTATAGTTGAGAAAATCTAAGGTGTCCCAACCTTTTGTGCCAAAGCCAGCTCTCTTATGATTTTCTTAAGTAACAATTTTCTTGGCCACCTTCCAAGACATAGACATTTCCTAGAGTTCTTGTCCCATTTATTATGATATTACCTATGTCCATACTTCTTACAATGCAATTCTTTGATCTAAAAACAACTTCATGCCCTTGGTCACACATTTGACTAACACTTAACAGATTATGTCTTAATCCATCGACAAATAAAACATTTCCAACCTTGACCTTTTTCTTTAACAACACACTTCCTTTCCCTCTGATAGTAGCAGGAGAGTTATTACCAAAAGTTACATTGTTTTCTTTCTTTATTTCATTAAAAGACATAAAATTATCTTTGTCACCTATCATATGCTTCAAACATCCATTGTCAATGTACCTCATATTTTCTTGATCTCTTGCATACAAAGCTAGACCACGATTTTCAGAGTTTGTAGTTTTATTTTTCCATACCTTGCATTTATTGTATTCTACTCATGCTAGTAAGATGGTCCCATGTCTCTTCTGCATTTAGTTTCTTTATGACCAAATTTATTGCAAAGAGAACATTCAATTTCATCTTGAAGAGGTCAGAAAATATTACAAGAATATTTCTTTGCCTTGATATCATTCTTTTTCTTTCTTTCCTCTCTAGTCATAATAGTTGCATAAGAAACACATTGAACAACTTTGTGACAAAAATTATGACAAATGAAGCATTGACCATTGAAGTAGGAGTACCTGGGAGTACAATACCTTCTTGAGTAGCTTTCCCTTTAATTATGGTAAGGTTGTTTTTCTTGAGAGATATTTAACCCTTCATTCATTCTTTTGCTAAGAACTATAATTTTGATGATTGTTTCCTTTTATTGCATTGAGGTAGCTTCCTGTGTTTGTTTCTCAATATTTTATAGTTTTTGATGATTCACCATTTGAATTGTATCCAAGACCTGTCTTTATTAGAGGAGAGCATTTCACTTTGATGATTTCTTCTAAAATCTCAAATACTTTAGCAAATCTAATATTTAGAAATATTGCTTTTTTACGTTCTTTTCTTAGACCCATTATTTCAAGTTCTAAATTTTCACAGTGCCTTTCTTTTTCTAGAACTTGTTTCTTCAAAACTTCTTCAGCTAATTTAACTTCTTTTAGATAAATTTTTAGCTAAATTATTTCTTCAACAAGATTATTGTCCTTACATATATCATTTTACTCTAGAGAATCCATAAAAATATCATCATATTCATCCACACATTTTTTTTCAAATGCCATAAGAAATTGTCAATCTTGATCAGATTCAACATCCTCATTGGAAGAATATTCATTATCTTCGTGAGTATACAAATTTTTCTTGTTATCAAATCTTCCTTTAGCACTCCCTCTTTAAATAATTTTTCCCTTTCTCATTATTTTCTTTATAAGGAGATTTAGAATCATATTGACCAACTCTCCCATAGGAAAAATGTTTGAAAGGAAGCTTACCTCTAAACTTTCCATTTCCTACTTCGAGTTTCTTCACAAAATTCACTTCTTCGTCTGAAATCTAACCAGTTTCCTTAATATCTTCCTTTTCCTTCCCTTTGTATGTAGCTTTGAATGCTATTTCATTAATATATGATGGACCCCCTTTTCTCATTTCATAAGCTGTTAAAATCCCATGGAGTTGTTCAATAGTGAGATTCTTCAAAATCCTACATTTCTTCAATGGTAGAGACTTTGGAATCAAACTCTGGGGTTAGAGATATTAGAATTTTCTCAACAACAATTGAATCTTTTACTTCATCACCAAGGAAAAAAAATTTGCAATACTTTCATCATTATGCATTCTGAGAGTCTCATGTTCAATTCTAAACATTTGAAGTTTATCGCTCTTTACTTGAATGTCACCTCCATAACTCTGGATAATCTTGTCCCATATAACTTTTACAGTATTCAGCTGCATAACCTTCACAAATTATGATTATGCCAAGCTTCCCAAGAGAGCATTGATTGCCTTTGCTTTGGTCTCATATTGTTTCTCCCTGCATCATATGTGGGAATGGAGGATGGATATTGATAGCCCCCTTCAACGATTTTCCATACATCATCTCCAAGTGACTACAAATATTCTCTCATTCTTACCTTCCAAATACCAAGTTAGTTCCATTAAACAAAGGTGTCTAGATAGAAGATCCTCCCTCTTGACTACTCATCTAGATGGATCTCCCTTTAAGCGATCAAGATTCTTCTGAGGGACATGCTCTGATACGAATTGTTGGGAAAAATACTGAGAGGGGGGTGGATGGTGAATTCATATTTTAATTTCAAACTTCAAGATTATCATTCACTTTCGTTAAGTATTCATGTTATGATAAAGACTTATCTTTTGAAAAAAAAAAACATTCTCTATTGTTATAAGGGAACCTATATATGTATGCTACTTCAGAGAAGGAAACTAGTGTATATCCAATTTATTGTTTTTTATGTATTCTATTAGATAATTTTCTTCAATCAGTGCATCACTAGATTAATTAATTTTTAGTATGTAATAAATAACATTAATAAATCACAACAAGCACACATAGAACACCTAGCTTTTAGGTGGAAACCCAATGTGGGAGAAAACCATCGTTGTTGTTGTCTTTGTCTTCTTTCTCATGATATAAATAAAATATTACATTATTATTGATGCAGACCCTTGTTAGTACATAGGAACCCACTTGCAAACAGATACAATATTCTCTCATTCTCTAGCACCCATTGCAAGGGAGCTACAACCTCTTGAACTCTTTTATCGACTCCCACCGTAAGGGAGCTCCTACCCCCTTTTTGAAGGCTAAAACCCTCGGCTCCTTGTGGACCAATTTTAACAATATTTCAAACAATCATCACACAAATTGTAGGCCACCTTTCATCAAATTTTCAAACTGTACCCATATCAACCATAAACCCAAACAAAATTAAGTACTAAATTTGAGACACGGTCACATTGCAAATCAACTCAAATTCTGAAGCATCAAATCGTTGAATTTAGAAACCAACCATAAATAAAAAACATAAAATTATGTTCGTGACTATACATAATAATACTCATGTATATACATGTATTCTCTACATAAAACATGTGTACGGATCTCAAAATGCTAAATACTGAAGAATCATACATAGACAATTTCATTAGTTACAGATTACTGAACCAATCTTATTTTTCTAAACCAATTACAAACCATAGATCATATACCCAGCCAAACTTTTGTATCATTAAAGTTGATCAATTCGTCTAAGTCACCTCAATTTTCACTATTAGACATAGATCATCATGATAGAGACATCATCATTAGACAACAACAAGTAAGCTAGACAACATCAACTATAAACATCAACCATCAGATCAAACCATAGTTTGTGTACGCGAGTTCCATAAGGAATATCAACGTATGTACACACTTTCATGCACAACACCTACTTAAAGATCTGCACATACTGGAAATTATATACACAGCCATACAGAGATGGATCTGCGTATTTACGTGACTATGCCGAAACAAACCTGCATACAAATCTGAAAAACTTTCATTGCAAACACAATTTCACTTTCTGCAACCTTTACTGTCAATACTAAATGCTTCCGAATAAATCATTTATATTATAGTTTCATCAATATTAGCTACTTAGACATTTGCAACAAGTAAGCATATATGTGAACATATTTCAAATCTTTGAGATTCAAGTCTTCTCCTTGCTCCCTAGTGCACACCTTTTTCAGATCAAATCATTCATAGACAACCCAATACTTGCACACCTAACACCTTTCTCTCCATCTCTTTAGCCTTAGTCAATACCTTATGCCAATTCCTTAGTAATGTCATTGGTATTATTTGATGAGATAAAGTAACCATTGTTGCACCCACTACTATTGGCCACCATGGTAAAGACCCTTGGTATCGAGATTACCATGGTGCATATTTTGTAGGTGACTTTTCTTCACAATATCTACGTATGTACGTGCCCTTTCTTCTCAAGACTTGCATAAAATTTCTCAAACTTTTCTTTTATCATCCATCTATTTCTAAACTAAAATTCCTTTATTCATATCAACTGTAACATCTGTATCAATCTGCACAATCAAATTGTTATCACAGTGTTGGCATCTTTATCAAGTAGGTTACCATCAAGGACAACACATTAGCCATAATGCCAACAACTACCATTTACCAACATCTAGTGGGTTCACTGACGTATCTTGTGAACACATGACCAAATATGTGCTACGCAGTCAACTAACTAATCCAAGCTATGGTTAGGGTGACTCAATTGTATTGGAAGGCGACAAAGCATGTTTTAGAGTATCTGAGAGGGACTACCTAGTATGGATTATGGTATAGACAAACATAGAGAGTGAAGTTGTTTGGCTTCACAAATGTAGATTAGGCAAGGAGTCAATCTGACCAAAAGAGTACACCAAGTGGAATTTTTCAGTGCTGGCTCCACAACAATTTTCTTGTACAACATGAAGTAGGGGTTTGTGGCACTCATCTCGACATAAGCTAAATACATGGTTGCAATTCAAGCAACATGTGAGGTGATATGAATGAGAAATATACTTGTGGGACTGTTTGGTCGGGAGATGGATCCAAATGTGATCTATTGCGATAATCTGAGTTGCATTAAGCTCTCTGAGAATCTGGTATTTCATGATCGATCCAAGCATATACAAATCTGGTATCATCATTTATGGGATAGTGTGTAGAGAAGGATAATTTTGTGTTGTAGCGGCTACAACCACCCTCCAACATTTTCCCCATGCTTTTATTTTTGAGCCTCCCTTTTATCCACGAGAGATTATCATTCACTGTCGTCAAGTATTCATGTTATGATAAAGACTTATCTTTTAATGATTTTCTTGTGATGTTATGTTTTGATCCCGATTCCATACCTTTCAGAAACAAGCTATCTCTTGACTTTACTTTGAAGCATTTCTAGTCTTCCCTCCAGAAACTGTGAAATATTGGAAGGTAGGCCTACCTTGAGGATTCAAATTACACAATCTAGATAGGAAGGCTAGCCTTCAGCTCAGGAATTGCGCAATTATAGGAGACATCCTGGCGTTAAGCGCACAAATTGTGCGAAGCCTCCCTTGAGCTCAAAAACTGCACAATTCATTGAGTCAAGGAGTTTCCCAGTCCCTTGTGGTTGGGAATTATTGGCTTGGATTGGGCTGACCCATGTTTGATTTTTTCTATGCACCAAAAAAACCCTTAATCACTGGCCCTTTCGACAATGACATGTAAGCATATCGTAATCTCACTTGAAGTGACTATGGAGGATGCAGAACCAAGTTTCTGTAGCCTTGAAGGATTATGAGATGTGGTATTATTATGTTATATTTTTCTTAAAATTTATAAATCACTTTGCCGCATTATATTAATCACTTAAACATGCCATATAAAACCATAAACCATCACTGTTCTGAATAAAGTGCAACTGTAATAATTGCTACTCTACAATAGATAATAAGAAAATATACACATCAAACACTAAAGTATCATGGTTCATTTGAATGTAGGGCTACATCCACAAGAACTATTGCTAATATAATGAATCTTTGAACAATAACCAGTTCTTGGATTGTACACTAAGCTGCAGGCTGTCTGCGCACTCAGCTACAGACTGAAGCCTCTGCACACTCTACTGCAGAGCATCGCCTTCTCTACCAAATTACAGATCACAATGATTTTCCCATAACACTAATATGGATCTAATTCAAGATGATTCTCTTCTTATTATTTTACCTTATGTAATTTTGGACCATAGTTGCTTGTTTTAGGGAGTCCATGGTATTTTGATGATGTAAACCTTTGATGTAATATATATATATATATATATATATATAAATATATATTATATATTATAATATATATTACATCAAAGGTTTACATCATCAAAATACCATGGACTCCCTAAAACAAGCAACTATGGTCCAAAATTACACGCTTTTACAAAAAGGAGGGGCTTCAAACCACCCTATAGCCCTTATACCACGCGGCATATTTATTTCCTCAAACTGTGCTCTGCTTCTCAACTGCACTGTCAACTTTGTGCTCCATTGCATGCTCCACCCCATAAAATGTAGAGTTTTTTACAAAATCTAGGCCAACTTGGGTTGCACCCAATAGGCCCCCAACATGCACATGTGACTCATCCTGAGTCACTCATTTGATTTTCCTCTGATCTTCATTACAATGTTGTTGTAGGCACTATTGAACTATTGCAGAATGTATGTGACTTGCTTTTCTTCTTTGCGCACTTCCTCGAATAGTGCTTCTGTCATAAGTTTTGTAGCCTTCTACATCATTGATGTCTCTTTCTGTCGAAGCTTTTGATGCTTCTCATCTACTGCTTGTGACAGTTGAAGAGCCTCATCCTACCATGGTCGAGTTCTCTCTATCAAAATCTTTTCTTCCTTCCTCAGCTCCTCTATCTTCTTTTGGAGAGCATTTCCCTCATTGATCTTTGCGAGCTTCTGTGAGATTGGTAAAGACCTCACAGTTGACCGAATCTCCTCTAGTTTTTGCTACTTCTGTTGAATATATCTTGTAGTCTCTTCACATTTGGATATTCTTGCAGCAAATTCCAAATCTATAAGCTCTCATCCAAAATCTTCCCACAATATGCAACTATTGAGGAGACGCCAACCATTGTAGCCTTCAGGTTGGCCTCCCTCTACTCTCGCACTTCCATTGGTGTGGTTGGCTATAGATTCATTTGTAGCTCATTGATATTCATATCATATCAAAATTGTACACCCTTAATCTTATTCTTGTATCATTTTACTACAAGACCAAGCTTCATGACCTTTTCCTCCATTAGTTCCTCTTCTCAGACCTCAATGTTTGAAATCTCGCAACATGTTTCTTTGATGAATTCCTTCATCTTCTGTTGTTGTTTTACTGCCTAATCCCTCTTCTATATCACTTGGTCGAGCTTCTATTGCAACAAATCTCACTCTCTCTCTACCTGAATGTTTAACTGTGAAGTGTGTTGTGCACGCAGCTTCAACTCATCTATGATCTCTAGATGCAGCTTGTGTAATCTCTGAAGTGGTACTACTTCAATGTTCATTTTCACATACCACCGCTCTTTGGCCTACTGTTGTACCTTGATGAAGTAAAACTGCAAGGCTCCAACAGGTATCGGTGTTATCCACACTGCAAGTGTTGGCTCTATTGTTCTTTCCTCTCCAAGCTTCTCCTCTACCTAACTGTCTTTGCAAATATCTTCAGTTCTGCAATGCAGTCTGCAACACCTGTTACAAGTGCACCGTAGCAATCCTCTAACTTGTTCCATGATTTCATTGTTGCTTCCTGAATTCTATCCCTAATCTGATCTAAGTCCCCATTAGTGAGGACCGCTAGTGTTATTTCCTTTATCTTTTTTTCCTTCTACTTCTTTTTTCTTCTTCTGGCAACTTTGGTGCTTACCCTTCTCTTCTCCAGGATAGTTGTGTCTCTCTCTATATTTTTAGATTCTCTATTTTTTCATCACCTTCAAGAGGATCTTGGTGACCCTCATCGTATTTATCCTCTTGTTCTGACTCTAGCTCATCCTTATCCTTCCCACTAGCTTCCCCGTGTTGTGTCATGTCCTCTGTCAGACTATCCTCTGTCTGTGTCTCCAATGCAGTCATCCACTCTATGGTCCACTGTTATATATGTGTTAGGAGATCGTCTTATGTCACTAATATAGCAGGGGATGCCATTTCTTCCTTGTGTCCCTGTGAACATGTATGTAAATTTTGTGGAAGCCATCCTTAAACTTCACAACATTGTTGTACTGCTTTTATAGGCTTAGAGAAAGGCGAGGATGCTGGTTCACCAACATGTGTAAGTCCATATGATATAAAACAAGAAACATTTTGTTCTCTTGTGCTAGTGCCAATTTAGTGGTATACCACAACGAGGCATATCGCATGGCTTCAAAAACATGCGAGGGTACTAGATGGAATTGTGAATCTTCCATCTCTCTTAATGCAAGCATCACAATTATGAAAATTAAACATGCGTAATGAAACATAGTACCTTTCTCCTGAGCCTCACAACAATCATCCAAAAAATATTAGCATAGATATGCAGCCCAGTTTTATTGAACTCCATTAGCACACTGCGTAGCTAATGAAACTATTAGTGTAGGGACTTCATTGGCTTGGAACTTACTCATGATGTTTCCAGCCAATATATGTGCTACGAAGCAAATTCCTGGGTTGATCAAGTTGATATCATAACCTTGCTTCCCTTTTGTCAGTCTGAACTTATTCTTCATGTTTTCTATTATGGATCTATCTTGATATTTTCCAACAAACTCTTCTACAAGGTTCAACCTTTGATAAGGCATTTTTGTGATTCTCCATATTAGCATTAGGTAGATAAGGATCATCTTCCCCATCCACAGGCATCCATCATGCACCAACATGAGTAGTTGTCTCACATAAGTTGTGCTTCCTGGACTTTTTCCAAAGTGTAGCACTTTCAACATATTAACCAAGCGCGAATACGCCAAACTATCCACCCACTACTCCAGTTCTAACCTTGTCACACCACTCTTAGGGTAGTGTACTTATTTTAAGTATATGTCATTTAAATCATAGCCTGCGAACTTCAGCTGCAAAATATTCCCAGGCATTTCTCCCACGTAAATCACACTGACTCTAGCAATAAAGGTGTGAAAGTGCCATACTTCACGTCCTTCGATTATTTCATTGGCTTTGCATACGATTTTCTTGGTGGAATATATGGTGGGAGAGGCGATGGAAATGATGTGCCATCCATTTCCATTTGCACTTACTCTACTTCTTCCTCACTATCTCTCACTTGCTCAGGCTCAACGAGTCTTTTCTCCCGTTTCTTCTTCATTCTTTGCTCCTTGGTCATTTTCTTCCACAAGGATTTCCATTGTGTGTGTGATGATGTTGATGTAGGTAGTGATGTTGTTGTGGGAATATTAGCTGATGTTGCTTCATATGCTACTTCTATGAATCTGGATAATCCCTTCTAACTAAAAATAAGAATAAATTCTTTAGTCGTTAGGATATTCATTCAAAAAATTTTGCAACTTCTTCGCAATAGCAATATTCGAATTCTCAATTCAACAAAGTGCCAAATCTGGGTGGGACACGACTTTTGATAATAGACCTAAATTTCCAATCCCATCATTAGCTTAGATTGTGTTCATTAATTGCATATCTATCACTGGATTCGATCAATTTGTCCTCATAAATGCATCTCTTCGCGTGTTTTAACAGAATCTTTACTTTTTAACGGTCATATTTTTCTGGAAAACTTCAACACATTCCATATCATAGCAAGCAACTCCTCTTAAGTTGAGACTCCTATGAACTTCAACATAATCTATAAGGTAGCGAAGTAACTTGCTACGTTGAAGCTCTCTCTACAACGTAGTTTATAGTCTAGTGGCCACTTTCAACTACATGTGGCACTAACACTTTTTTCCTTTCTTCAAAGCGAAGCTATAGGGCTAGGGTTGTCCCTATACAACTTCTACCTGCTACCATTTACTCTTCCTTGAACCAATTCTCCATTTAACTTTTCTAATTGAACTATGCCTCCTTAGCTACATCTCCAGGCTTGTCAACATAGCTAGACCGCTCCATATATTCAGTGGAAAAGGATTACATAAAAGTTTGTTGATAAAACATGTGGCTATTTCCCCTTCAAGGAAATATGCTCCTGCAAATAAATCTCACATAAACATCGTGAGAACCTACAACCAATCATAAAAACATCAATAACACAAGATCTCTCCTACAAATACCTTGTACTCCATCTGAAAATGAGCATATAAGCGCTTCAATTCCACATTGAAGGACAAATAGAAAACTTTCCTCAACAAGACATAGTGAAAAAAGTGCAAATGAGTTGAACCCTACAAGTAGCAGATATTGCAGTAAACTTCTGAAGGTAAGAAAACCCCTACAAGGCCTTCTCCATGTTCAAAAACCTTCAAGAACTTCTCCAAACACTGATTGATTCATACTCCCATGGACTTGAACCT
The DNA here is from genome assembly GCA_000404065.3 of Pinus taeda. NCBI lineage: Eukaryota > Viridiplantae > Streptophyta > Pinopsida > Pinales > Pinaceae > Pinus > Pinus taeda. The sequence continues at coordinate 33,649 of APFE031578055.1, forward strand.
ACAAAAATTTCCTTTAGATGTGCTCAAATTAGAAAATAGAGGTCACCATTGGATCCAAAATTTTAATAAACCCCTAGGTAGACTCTCCTTGAGCTCCAAAAAGCCAAAAACTCACAAAGATATGGCTCTACAAGCTCTCCATGTAGTTTTGTTTTTATCTATCCTACAAATCAAACCAATAGTCTAATTGTCTTACAAATTCCACCTATTTTCTACTGTAGAGGTGATAAATTCTCCCAATAAAGATGTGATTTGTTGGATACTTAAATTTCCCAATAAACCTTCAAGGTAGAAATTTTGGCCACATGGGTCATGTGGGCGAGGGCTAGAGCCAATGGCCCACCACCACCCTCTTAACCCCTTAAAATGCAGGAGCATGGTCACATTAATCCCATGGGGTTGAGGGTCAGACCAATGGCTCGCCCTAACCTTCAGGCTCCTTTACTCCATGCATCAGGGTCATGTGAAAGACAACATGGCCTGGGGTAGTCCCCTTCATTAGAGCACATATGTCGAGCCCTTGCCATGGTCCTGTGGCACCCAGGTGACCTGGATCATTCGCTAAGCCCCCTCTCCACTAGCAACTTCCCGGATATGCTTGTGATCTCATGGGAGGTTATGACCAGGGGTTAGTGCTAGTCCCCTAGCCCCATACCTTTTCTTCGAGGACATATTGTAAGAAGGTGACCAAGGGTTGGGGCTGACTACCTGACCCCTCCACCAAAAACATACGTCATTTAAACTTCAAATAGTGTCAGAGAGATATGGTGTTAAGAAACACTATGAGGGCATAGTCTTAAGATGCTTGTCTTGGTCAACATAGGTACTGTGTTGGAATCCTACCCAACCTATCTAAACATTAGCCAAATTTTGGCCAACCATGGGGTGCCACGTGGAAACCTCTGGTTGGGCCATGTGGTACACCCTAAATGGTCCACCACACAAAAATAAGAACCAATAAAAAATGAGCTAATTTGACCAATAGGAGGCTTCTACTTGGCAAACTCTCATTGATCTGTACCTGCACAATGACCTGATGATGTCAGGAGTAAGGTAGCCTAGTCAATTTCCCAGTCAGCGTACCTGCTCATTTTTTAGTTGTTGGGCCAAACAATCATAATGCAATAACTTGAGCATATGATGTCAGATTGAGGTGAAATGAAAGTCGTTGGATTCAAAATGACAAGCACTTCAACTTGACGCTGGTTTCAAGACTTTCTTGGTAGTTTCATTTTTGAACTAAAATCTGATCACCTGATCACAAACCTCATGAGGGGGAACCCTTCAAGTAGCCCACCACATTCCTGAATGACAATAGATTATGATCCAACCTTATATGCGGCTTCTTATATTTAACTGGTTCAGTTTCAGCTGCTTACAATAGCCACAGTATGCATGTCTCCTTCAGATAGTCCATTCAAATCTTCAGAGCCCTTTCTTGTTCAACAGGGTTTCTTTGGTTGTGATCCCCCTTCACCATGTCATCTTTTGGGTAATTATGTATCATGTACTGAACTCAAGATATGTTTTTCCAGGAACATTATGTATATGGCACTCATTATATCATGTATCATGTATCATGCACTTTGTTGTTTAGACCCACATTGTTGAGCACACCATTACTATTCGTACTAAGTTATCTCGGCGAGGATGGGTATGCCTCCCCCACCTAATTTGACATCGTGTACTCCAAAATAAAAGGAGACTTATATCAAATTAGTAGTTCTCGCCCCCTCCATTAGCAGTCCTTCCTTTTCTTGCTCTCTCTCTCTCTCTCTCTCTCTCTCTCTCTCTCTCTCTCTCTCTCTCTGTCGCGTGAAAGTGCAACCTACAATGTTTTTCGGTCATAGGATTTTTTCTTGACACTCGTTCATTGGGGGGGGGAATATTTTATCACCCAAAAAATGATCATCTATTTATTTCTTTCTAGGTGGATTGAAACACACCATGTGAGATTAATTTTACCATGGTAAAACTACTTTCACCATGCGAAATAATTTAGTAAAATATTTTTCCTAAATTATTTCTCATTAAAATTCAAAAAAATCCTGTGAGAATAATTGAATAAATCATTATTTATTTAATTTTCTCTAGAAATAATTATTAAATAATTATTTCTTAATCAATTTTGACTTAACCACCTCGGAATATTTAAATAAATCGCTTATTTGTTGTTTATTAATCCTTATTATTCCATATTTTCCTTATCAAATAATATTATTAAACTACTATTTAATAATTATTTCTTTCTTAATTCTCACAAAGTGATTAATAAATCATTTTTATTTGTTAATTACTTCAACCACCTTTCTAAATAAAGATATTTGACCATTTTGAATATATTTTCCCTCTCCAAAAAATATAATAAAGTATTCCCAACAACTAGATTTTGATTTGGTCAATAACAATTTATTGTTTTCTAATTCCTAATTTAACTCAATACTTTATTATAAATAGAGGGTTTTTCCATTCATTCTTCACCTTGATCATTCTCATCATCACCAATATCCTCTTATCACATTTGAGATCCCACTTGAGTTCAAACTATTTTTATGTTTTTTCCCCATTGCAAGTTGAGAGAGAGAAACAGATCTTTGAAGCACAAGGACATAAGAAAAACTCATCCCAAGGAGTGGGATCTATAGACCCATGTTGTAAATATTCCTCACCGGGTGTTTTAATAAAATTATTATTCATTTAAAGTCCTCCATTGGGTTATTTCACTTTCATTTACTGCTACTACATGTTTTGGGTTTGCATCATATATTTTCTTGTGGGGTTTTCTCACATTTTATTGCAGATCTGGAGTATAGAAGCAACCATTTTTTGTTGTTAGGGTTACTAGTCACTAGTAACTTAAATGAAATATTTTTGGTAGAGTTGCTAAAAAATTTCATACTAATATATCTATCTATCTATATATATAAAACATGAATAAAACATGAATAAGAAGTTTTGATTTACCTGAAATGGTATATTATGTTTTATTGTTTGAATTTTGAATGGATATAATAATAAAAAAATACATTAAAATAAATATAATGTAATATATATTAGATAATATTTTAATTAAATATATTACACATATAAAAGATCAAAGATAAAGCAAAAAGTGGTATTTTATTGAATTGGTATACTATATTTTATATTTTAATTTTGAAAACTAAGTAATATGAGTAATTTGTTTTATATATTAAAAGTAAAGTAATTTTTAATTAATGTGTTATATTTATTATATAATTTAAAATTAATTTAAGAATATTTTTTAAAAGCATAGTTATAGTCAATTATGGATTTTCATTTATTACTTATAGTGTGATAAATAAGCACTTCTAACTCAAGCAATGCCAACTCATCCCCAAGACATGATGTCATTTCTTAAAATGTGATTGGTTCTTGTAAAAATTATTTTGATATTACACTTTTGGTTTGGAGACCCATTTTAGATCTCAAAATTCCCCTAATGAATAAATTATCCAAGAAGTGAAAGCTAATTATTGATTGTGATAGCTAACATCATTGGTGAGTCCTATAAAATATAGATCATCCATCGATATTTTTCAAGAATGTTGAAAGTATGATAAGTAAAACTGATAAAAAAAAATCTAACCTAAACCATAACTACCAATGTACAACAATTACAAAGGAAAAAAATCCTAGGAAATGTTGCTCAAGCATAGTACTTCTTGAGGTATAGCCAAATTTGGGTACACTTAGTAAGTTTCCATCATAATCCTCAATTTCATAATCCCTTTTCTTAGTACATGCTTTACAATGTAAGTCTTGTAATGTATCGACTTAAATTTTCTTGCCCCTAAAGCATGCTTTTTCTAGTTATAAACCAAAACTAAATCTCCCTTGGAAAAGAGGGTGGATGGACTTTCCATACTCACTCATGCAATGTTGCTTATTTACCTTGTTTTTTGCTGCATCATCTTGACACTACTCGTTGAGATGCTCTAAGTGAGCTAAGAATGCCTCTAAATTTGATATTTTAGAAGAAGCTCGATTGCTAACTTCAAATAAGGAATCTTAAATATGATAGGAAGAACTAATCTCACCCCATGAATGAGTTAGAAATGATTAAAATATATACTAGTCTTTACCAAAGTTTGATATGACTGGAGTGTAGGATAAAGCATTATATGCCAGTTGGATTTGTTCACATTTATAGTGTGTTTCAAAATAGCCTTAAAGAATGTATTGATTACCTTTGCCTAAAACCATTCTCTTATGGATTATAAGGAGAAGAGTGTTCTTGTTTAAACCTTGATTATGAATCCAAATGATGTGGCATCTTATTCTAAAATTGGCTACCATGTTCATTGACAATATCTCTTAGCACACCAAACCTAGCAACAACTTGATTAAACATAAAAATATCATTGTTTCACTATCATTTCATAAATTCAGCATGACATCATCCCATTTTGAAAAATAGTCCATGGTCATGATAACATACTTATTCACCATAACCAAAGCTTGGTGGCATGTTATGAAATCCATCAACCACCTAGTGAAAGGGTTGATAGTGATGATAGAAAAAATAGGAGTAGGATGCACATGCATTTTCCTCGTAAAAATTCAATGCAAATGACACCTATTTACTACTTTGATACAATTTGTAAATATTGTAGGCCAAAAGTGTCATGCATGCAAAATTTAATAAGATGTATCCAAGCCTTATAGATGTTCACCACATGATCCATTGTGATGTTCATTTAAACTTTATATACTTCCTCATGGGTTGAACGACACTACAAAATTGAATCTAGTCCTTGATGATACAACATGTCTCTAAAGACGAGGTAGTTCTTTTCCAAATGAAAAACATGATGTTGATCATCCCATAAGAAAGGAGTAAACTTAAAATTTTGGAGATATAAAAGTCTATATCCATACCATGGATCACCAAAAAAGAATGAGAAGCAAATTCTTGCCTAGAAATGACTATGTTTCATAAGTGTTCTCATTTTACATAGGAAACTCTAAAATTAACTCTACAAATACTAGAAGTTTCTTTGACTTTAGTAATGTGAACTTGATACAAAAATATTGAAAAATTGCAATCCACTTTATTGAACTTCCCCCCCATGATTTTCTTGGCCAAGAAAAGGAAATGGATTGACATCAACTACAACAATGGTCCTTTTCAACATAATATAGTGGCAAATCCAATCTTTAACATGAACTACTACTAAGGCTAAATTTTTCATATGAAAATAATTTAGTTCAAGACCTATCAAGCCATGAATTATGTAATAGATGGCATGCTTCTTGTGGTCATCATATTCCTCAACTAGATCCATACCAATGGTAGATTCTTCTTCTACAAGATACAAGGAGAAATCTCTACTATAGTTTGGAGGACTAAGTGGAAGAAGGGAAAAGATCAAAGCATTAAACGATCTTCGAGAAAAATCATCTCACTCAAATGGGACCCCCTTTTAACCAAATTCATGAACCTTTTTTGTCTTATTATAATTTACAATGAATTGTTTTAGAAAGTTAGCTTTGCATTGTAGGCTATGAAGCTAGTGGATGTTGTGCAAGGATTGACCATGATCCTTTTATTGGACACAATAAGGCCTAATAATCTCCTAGAAACCATACAAAAGATTCATTGGTATATCAAAATTGGATTTGATATACCAACATTAATAAAAATTTAATTGGAGGTGATCAAGATGATCAACTCCCATTCAAGAATGAGCATCTATATCATTGATATGAGCCTCTAGTGTATTCTTCATTTCATGGAATGCATACTACATGGATTGATGGAAATTTACTCCAACAATTTTCATACCAAAAGACATTTTTTGATATGTGAATGTTCCCCAAGGACAAATAAATGTTGTTTTATCTTAGTCATCAAGATGGATATCAATCTAGTTTTAGCCCAAAAATCCATCTATGGATGAAATATTTTTCTGTCTCCACACTCATCAACAATTTGATCAATGAAAGGTGTGAGAAAGTTTTCCTTTGGACAAGATTTGTTCTGATCATGAAAATAAATGCATACTTTAATCATTCCTTTCTTCTTATCCATAGGAATGGGATTAGAAATCCATTTAGTAAGAGGAACCAATTAGACAAATTCTTCTTTAAACATTTTATGTACCTCTACCTTTATCATCGATACCTTCCTCTCATTAATCAATAGAATATTTTGTCTAACAATATTTTAATTTTCATATGTTTTAATTTCATTTTCAACAATTCTAGGATCAATTCTAGAAATTTCATTATTTGTCCTAGTGAAAACGTTATGGGACTCTTTGAAAAATCACAGTAAATGTAGATCACCTCAGGGGAATGATATGCTCCAATGAATACATTCTCAACTATGTTAGGATTTCAAGATATGTTGATTAATATCATTTCAGAACTTTTAGCTAGTGGATTCATGGGTAGATCCTCACCTTACAACATGATAATTGAAATCCACTAATTTCTACCCTATTAAGCTCAGGGAGGAAATGATATTTATGGTGCATGTCCTCCAAAGGCATTTCAAGACCAATCATCATCTCAAAAATTTCTTCATCACAAGGTAAAAATGTGTCTAATCAATCCATCAAGAGGGTTGAATCATATCGAATATGGGTATCATAAGATGATCCAAATATTCTAATTAGAGAGGAACTAGATCAACATTGACAATGAAATTCATATTAGTTTGGTAAATGACCTTAGATATAGAAAAAATCATCTCCATTCCCACATGGTCAACCTATTCTATTGGGATAGAAGGAGTGGGTAACACCCATTAATGCTCAAAGTAAGATGTTCAAGCGATATTAACCAAGGTCATTAATGTATGAAAGCCAGTGGAAATTGTGTTAATGTAAGTGTTAGGGGCTATGAAATCAAAATTTCCCATCAATAAAGGATAAATTCCAACCCCAAAAATCTTAGTGGCCTTGTAAAATTTATTAACTAAAGGGATCATAGATCATGAAGATGAAATGGGATCATCTTAATAATAACTCATTTGATCAATTGTAACTATATTCACTTTATGAGGAAAGAAAAGGACCCAAAAAATTCATGGAAACCACAACATTCATATCACAGACCCAACTATGTCCCAATAGAATAATGTAATCAAGCTAGCATCGACTAATTCCACTTCAACAAACAATTTTTCTTTTGAATTAAAATAGAAAATATGAAATAATCACATAGGCTATAAATAATGATCATTAAATGTTTTTAACAATGTGAGAGATGCAACCAACTTAGGATAGCCAATGGATTTCCAACATGACAATGACATGACATATATTGAAGAAATCTCATCCATGGTTGTTTTTAAGATAGACTCTTCATGGTAAGTAAGCTAAATTTGGAAAGCTACATGGTAAGGAAGATTTGGATTTATGTTAGATGTGCCAAACATAATCATTTGAGAATTCTTAGGATAAACTACCCTTATATAAGAGAGCAGTTCACTCCCTTTTGTTGGACATGTCTAAAGTACTTCTAAGGTAGACATAGTGCATGATCCCTAGGTAAAATATTCCACAATGGAATAGATTTGGGAAAGATTGGCATTTTGATTGTGCATCAACAATTAAGCATTAATTTTGATCATGCATGGTACTAAATCAATAATATATTTATGAATATGTAAAGAGTTTTCTGATTTGGAAGCTTATTTCTCCTTCGAAGACTTATGGGTCTCATAATTATGAGAATGAGTTGAAAGATCCACCTTATCTTTGAAAATATAGATGTTCATCTTGAATGTCCCCAAGATTGGGACCACCCTAGTTTCCCCCTTGCTAAGAACTATGGTTATTTGAACCACCAACAACCAATTACTACTCCTAGGGGAAAGTGATATTAATCATATTTTTTTTACTTGTGAAGGTTTGTTGTTCCAGTAACCTCTGTTCTTCTTGCAACTTGGGGTAAAAGTACATTAATTGGTATTCTTTATAAATATTGCAAGGAGACTTCACCTTTTTCCTTTCCTTTTTGTCCCCACCACTACCAGTACTAGCCTTGTTTGCACCATTCTTCCCCATCCATATTGATTTTTACACTTATTCTTCTTATTTCCATTGTATTGTTGATTTCCTTTGGAATAGGAATACTATACAATAGAACTTTGTGATGAGGAAGTTTTCACTTTAGTCTACGTAGAGGTTGGCTAATGTAAAGACATATTTTGTAGCTATCTTGCAATGAAACCCATAGTAGTAGTATTTACCAAGCCCACAACACCATTAGTGTGTTGCACTGGCATCGGTTCATGAGATCAATATTTAATCATGGTGCATTTGAAAATATTTCATAAAGGGCCATATATTGAGAATAAATAAAAACCATTTATTAATCCATAAATATGGCTTGATCATTGGTGTATACCCTTGAAAGAGATACATATTTCAAAATATATGGAAATAAAGACTAAGAATTTTTCTAGGAGAGATTCATTAGAAATTTCAACCTTCATTATCCACTTTTTTCTCTGCCATCCTTGATTTTGTTTGGAGATATGGGTAGAATTATCCTACTTGAATTTTTCCAGGATTTCAAATCCAACATCATAATGGACGGGTAATTGAAAGTGGTTCCAAAAATATGGTTACAAAATCATTAAAATTCATGAACAAGGACCCCTTCAACTCAATATATGACTTCATGAAAACCTTAGTAATTGTGTTGAAAAATCCCCAACTTGATGTAATAATTTGTTATGGAATTCGAGGAACACTAAAGGTGACAAGATACAATATGATCAATGAGGTATTCTTTAGAATTCTCAATAAACTTAGGAATGTCCAAGGCAATATTATTGGGGAACGAAGCCTGCTTTTGATTATACCACATCAGATCATTCATAAGCTTGGAAATAACAAGAAAATTGAGAGTTCCTATAAAGGGTAAATGTGGATAAGATATAGAATTCCAACTACCAAAGGTAGGACCCCTTAGTGTACTATAACCCACAAAATAAAATCCTATATTGCGACTAGCACTAGGTTTCTAGGAATTATTTTTAGAGAAACTAGGGTTCAATTTAAAACCTTCAATTAACATTCAATACTAATAAAATTTCCCTTGCATGGATTCTAGAAATTCTGAAAATCCATGACCTAGTCGACATCCTGGAAGAGAGGAAAACATTATTCCCCTACTGAAAATATAATGAGAAATTGATGTTTCTATATGGGCCATAAAAGTATGGAAATTTTCCACCCATTTGACCCCCAAATCCATGGAAAGGATTTACTCCTATGGAAGAACCCATAAATGGGAAATCCTCACTTCCTATGGAGGGATGTAAAGGAGGATCAAGTCCTCCCCCAAATAGGAAACCTTGGATGGGAGTTATAAAAATTCCAAAATTAGGAAAATATATTATGAATATGGTGGAAGAATCTCATGAAATATTTTTAATTCCAACTAACTACATCCAAATAGAAAAAGAAGTTTCCACATGTAAAACCACAAGCGAAGTTCCCCCACTCTTACTAGGAGTGTGGTATCCCTAAAAACTAGATGATATAAACTATCCATTTGAGTGATATGGATAGGAGGATTAACTCACCACTAGTGTGATTAGGAATAGCCATGTTTAACAAATGAAAAGAAGGGTTATGAAGAGGAGCTACATCCTAATAATGCCCAATGAAAATAACAACTAGAGCATAAAACCTAATAAGAGGGTCTATGTTTAAATATGAAGTGTCAAGGATATTGATAATTTCTATAGGCCCAAAATTATCTTGAGAATTAGATGGAAGTAGTCTTGAGATAGGAACAAATCTATCTAAGTCTCCAAGAATAAATTTTTCTTCGAGATATTATTCAACATGTGTCACCTATATAAGAGGGTTGACTTATATAAAATATAACTCTATTGGACTTGATGAACCAACTTCATCTATTATATGCATTTATGGAGGTGGTTCCACCCTTTCAAGGGAAATTAAGGACATATACTCTTCAAGACCAATGCAGTAGTTTGTTGACTACTTTGAATTAGAGGTACAAAATTGAGAAGTTAAAGAATCCATAACATAGATTAGAAACAAATAGCACGCCACTATAAATAAGATCCCAAAGCAATAAGAAGCAAACTACTCTCCTAAATCTTGCCCAAGGTGGTTCAAACCTGATACGATAATAGAGAAGAGTAAGTAAGGGGCCTTCTATAAGTAAGGTTAGGATGATTAGGGCCCAATATCTACTAATGAAGGCATGATAAGTATTTACATTGACCTCCAAAAATAGCCTTTATTGGTGCAAGCATCCTCACTTTGTGGGTCACCCTAAAAAATCACTGCAATGGTGATGAAATGTTCTTCTTAGGTATTGTAGGCATCCCCCCTTACAATCACCTAGGAGGAACCTAGTATAGAAAACTAAGATTCCAAATCATAATCAAAGACAAATGGGAATAGTAATAAATAAATCCCATGCACGTGGTAAGGGTATATCATCTTGAAACTTCGTGAAGGAAAACTCCATAGAGGATCATTCTCAACAAAAGTCCCCAAACGTATAATGATTCATGATTGTTGAGATAAGTTAGAGAGGGGGTATCTCCCTTCCCTTATATAAATGTAACCTAGCGTTCACTTATATGTTATAGGTGCTTCCCCAAAAACACTTTTGGGATATTGGACATTGACTCCTTTTTAATAACAATATGTTTAGTTTGGTGGCCTTGGAGAGTTTTCTTACCAATCATAGACCCACATCCTTATAACCTAGACTAAAAAATTATTTTCTATGAACCAAAACGTTGAGACAATTTTTGTTGTAGCATTTATTTTAAAGGTTGTTACTTTCTCAAAAGGTAGTAGGAGTGAAACCTTTTGATGTTTTCAAACTCTACAAAATGGAATTATAAGAAAATTGACCATAAAACATAATATTTATTCTTCATTGATGTAATTGTATTTGAAATTTTTAAAAGCATTCTACAAACATTTTAGAAATGAAAAAATTATTTTCTTTTCTCAGTATCAAAATCCAACTAACTATTTTTCCAAGGAACAATCATTTTCAAAAGCAAAACCAAGTGACTTCTAGAAATGAACAACTATTTAAAAGCAATTAAGAAACTAAAAAGAGAGAAGTTCACTAAGATATTTTCTTTTAAAATATAAGTGCAAAAGTAGTATGAAAGGAAGTGATCTACTACATTAGCTCAAAACATACAATTCACATTCTTGAAAAATAACATTGAACATACAATATTCAAGATTGTTATGATCATTCTTTCTATTACACCATTCTGCTACAAATTGTATGGAATAATGCTTTGATGCCTCATCCCATGTTGGTAAAGATATATTTCAAACTTATTAGAAGTATATTCCCCGCCATTATTAGTATGTAGAGTGCCAATATGATATTGTGCATTCATTTTCAATCCATAAATAAAAAAATTTAAATGTTTCAGATGCTTGATATTTTTCTATTTCATCAAATAAACTCAACACATCCTAGTGTAATAATCAATAAAAAAATATGATTTATTTATTACTAAAACTAGATGCAATAGGCATGGAACTATGCAAATCAAAGTGTCTCAACTCTAGATTTCTACATGCTCTCAAATTGGAATAATGAAAATATTGTTTGTTGTGTTTACCAAGGATACATGCCTCAAGTTACTTCATTTTTTTTAGAGTTCTAAGGAAATGAGAAACACCATTTTTATTCAACATATAAAGACTATCATAATTGATGTGCCAAATCTATCTGCCATAAACAACAACATGACATTGTACCTTCATCATGGTGAGAGAGGTATACAAAATAATGTGCATATGTAGATGTCCCTTTTAGGTTAAACAATTTCTCATCCTCCCATCCCTATCATGATATGTGTGGAAATTGGTGGTTATTCACCTTTTCCATCAAATAACCATGGTTAATAATTGTTTTCTACTATTGGTGGTTTCCAAGCCCATGGTTTGGGTAAACCATGGTATTCGAGAGGTGGAAGAAAAAAAATACAAATTCCCCCATGGTTTTTGTAACCCATGGTATTGGATATATGATATAAGTGCATGACTCTAGGTGAAAAGGAATTGTAAATAATATAGATATGGTCCTTCACTATTGTAAAAAGCAAGACAAAAATTCTCATGATTTAGACTACTAATATTTCTACCATTTAAAAATAATTAGACTCTTTTCATATGACTTTACATTATTTATTTTGTGCAATTATGACATTTAATCGACATTATTTATTTTATGAACTTGTGAAATTTTTCCCTCAGACAGTAAGGATCAATGTTGTCAATGCAACCTACTCTTTATCCATGTTTTTGTGCATGTCCTCAATGAGGCCAGGATATAAGGACCCAGGGATCGAACAAGTTGAGCCTTTTCAAGACCATCCTAGTTAAACCTGATGATATCCTATGATAGAAGAAAAGAAAGATGAGGGAGTATGAGATCCTATTAAATTTTTTCTCAATGTAGCCCTTGTATGACAAAAGGATGAGGTGTTAGATATTTTTTCCTAGATCCTTTGATAAATGACAATAGTTGACACATATTTGTTGAATGGTCACTCTGGAGGTGCCACTCCCTTCAAGGTATAAATTAGTTTTAATATTCCTGTATTTGAAGGTCAGATAGATGTGGTTACTCTAGAAAAATGATTAAATCTATTAGAAGGGTATCTTTTGGTCCACAATTTTTCCAATAAAGAAACTATTACCTTTGTGCTCCTCAAAGTTGTGTCCCATGTCAAGGATTGGTAGGAGACTTACAGTGAGAAAGATTTCATAGAGGAATCCATGGCATTTATAGTCACACACTCTTTGCGATCTTTCAAGGATGATATGAAGGAACACTAATACCCCATTGGAAGCTAGAAAGATCAATACATGAGATGGACCACATTGCAACAAAAGAGGGCCTAAATAGTGTTTGAGTTCACAAATATGTTTCATACCTTGCAAACCAACCTAGGTATCAAATAATTTGAGTGACATCTAGTGCTCAAATATCTCCACAATTTACATAAATAAATCCAAACATAAATAGTTATTGTACATCTCTTCACAGGGTGAAGCATACCAATATGTTGTTAAAATCAAGAAGAATTTTCATAGAAAAAGTGAGAGTTTGGATTTACAAAATCCTCACAACATAAGAAAGGTAAAGGTAGCTCCAAACTACAAAACAAAATACAAAGCTAAGATTGACCACCCTAGGACAACCCATCTAATCCAGAAACAAAGAAGGGTAATGGAAAAATAAATAAAGACATGGGAATATGGTGTAAATTCCATAAGAGCTCTTGGCATAACATTGATGAATATTCCTCAAAGCTATCATGAGTGGCCAAGCTAAAAGACGCATATTTAGATGTAGGTTCCTCCTCTGAATCATATCTAGAGAAGGAGAAGCAGATCATTGATGTAGAACCCATTATCACTTTTTCTACTACCATGGTCCAACCAAGTGAGCTCGAAGAACTAGAGGAAGGTGAGTGCCTTTTTCACTTGCATATATGGGTGAAGGTTGCTCCGTTACACTTCATTGTCGATAGTGGAAGTCAAAATAACCTCATCTCAATATAGGTCATTAAATGGTTGGACGTATCGATAACACCACACCCATATCCATACACCATCAAGTGCCTCTACCAAGGGTGATATATATGTGTCAACCAAAAGCATCATCTACCATACATCATCAAGACCATTAATGATGAGGTATTGTCTAATATTACCCCCTTGAAGTTTGTGATGTTCTTTTAAGCCAACCATAATTATGGAAGCACCATGTTGTATATGAGTCTAAACATCGTAGTCAAGGAAAATTTTAAGGATGAAAGTTTAGCTTAAATTTTAGAAACTTTGGCGAATCTTACTAGTCCCTAATATGCAAATTGTAAAATTTTTGGCAATATTTTTGTAAAAATATTTATATTTATAATGATTTATATTAGTCGATAATAAAAATTAGTGATTTTTAAAGTAAAAATTTATACTATAAATGTGGGCAAATCATTTTTTAGAAAAAATGGAAATTGGTGGAATATTTTTTCAAAAAAAAACATGAAAAATTATCCACCTGCGAACATTAGACCCTAAAAATTTTCCTTGATCATAGTGTCATTATTACTTTGGGTAAGACAATATAGAGGAGAACCAAAGGTAGCTCTAACCTACTTTTGTTTCTTTTATCTATGGTAAGAAATGAAAGAAGTAATCTCCTAAACCCAAAAATTTGTCTTCTTCATTATTTGACCTCAAAGTTCGCAAATGGGACTTGGAAACTCTATATTGATTATAGGGCCCAACTCTATGAGAGTGATCTCGAATTTGCTACCTCTTAAAAAATGTTGAGAACAAGAATGACCATCAGTGACTTTCATATTTGGGAAGGATTGTTATGCCATATGGTCCATCTCTTTGTTCCTTGAAGAAATCATCAAAGCTTATTTTTGAAGCTCACTACAGTAAAGTGGCAAACCACATTGGCATGGAAAATATAGTGGCTCTACTACCAAATTATTTCTATTAGCCAAAACTTCAACAAGATGTCAACAAATATATTAGATTCTACACTACCTACACCATTTCCAAACTAGTCATTAAGAAGCAAGGAATATACACCCCTCTGCATACTCTTGAAAGGTCATGGGAATCCATTTGATTGAATACATGTCTGGTATTTCTTCAGCCAAGTAGGGAAATGACTTTGTTTTCATGGTCACTAATTAATTTTCTAAAATGACAACTCTAACATCTTGTAAAACGAATATCACAAAAAAGGCCATTGTCAAGATCTTCTTTGAATAGGTTTGGTACATTTTGGGATACCACAAACCATCATATCATATCAAGACAGTAGGTTCCTAAGCACATTCTAGCTAATCCTCTAATCATTGTTAGACATCAATCTCACCAAATCCACTTCCTTCCACTGCCAAAATGATGGCTAGACTGAGGTCATCAGTAGGATGATCATGAATATCTTGCACATGTACAAATCCTAACATCCACACACATGGGATGAAATTATCCCATATGTTTAGCACATATACAACAAATCCCTTCATGGTTTGATTGAACACATCAAATTTTAGGTGGGCTTGGTATTTCAACCATTGGGTACAACTGATGTAGCATAACCCCTTGCATCCACATAGGAAAAATATTCCCATGCTCAACATGAGGCCGAAAAAGCAACCTAATTCATTGATCATATTCAACACATCCATCAATAGGTCCATCATATTTAATAGAAATCCAATAACAAGTCCAAGAAACACCATGATCAATACCAAGTGACACACAAGTTTTATGTAGGAGACAAGATTTAGTTGCATTTGTATAAAGTGTGCCTTATAGGACCCCATTGAAATCTTCATCCACTTTTCTATGGACCTTATGCCATCACCAAGGATGTGGATGAAAATTATTTTGAGCAAAGTATTTCTCACTTTCCTCAGCTTACACCCAGTGTTCAATGTGGAGCTCCTTTGTCCATTCCTTCCACCATTATTGGACACATATGAGATATAAAAGCAGTTGACACCAAAATATCTCAACCCCAACTACATGGAATAGAAACCATTGATTCTATTTTAGACACATAGGTTAAGGGCACTCACAAATATAGGATCTAACTTTTTTGAGTCTTCAAATCAAAGATAATCCTACACCAAGATAAGTGGTTCACCAAAGGCCAGGTTCAACAAAAATTTCTCGATATAATGGGGGCACTCAATGCAATAGGGACCATTTCTTCCTAAGGGGGATGAAATGTGAGTGGAAATTGGTGGCTATCGACCTTTTCCAACAAATCACCATGGTCAATAATTATTTTATAATGTTTTTGGTTTACAAGCCCATGGTGTTGGTAAACCATGGTTTCCACCTATGGTATTCAAGAAGTGGAAGAAAATAAAATAAAAATATAATCATACAATAGATTTTATATTGTTTATGGTATTCACTCATGGCTTTTATAATCCATGGTATTAGACATATGATGCAAGTACATGATTGTAGGTGAAAAGGAACTGTAAATAACATAAATATGAGCCTTCACTATTGTAAAGGCATGAAATGTTTTCTCATCATGTATTCTAACAATTTTTTCACCATTTAAAAATAATTAAACTATTTTCATATGACTCTACTCTACATTATTTCTTTTATGCACATGTGAATTCTTTTATTCTCAATATTTTGTCTTATTTCTCAAATAATTCAAATCATATCATGACAACCATATTGCTGGAAAACATTCTTATTTCAAAATATCCATCAAACATGTGAAAAATATGGCCTTACTATTAAATTGCACATATTAACAAGTTCCTCCACAACTTAGGAAGATAAAGAACATCATGCAAAATAAAATATGGGAATCTAAGTAGCTTGTGCCTAATGGTGTTAATTCCTATTGATTTGAGACTGAAACTATATGCAAATTTTACTACACCATCTATATTGTTATTTGGTTCCTTAAATTAATATCTTCAAATGGTAATATTACAAGTAGTTATCATCTCTCTAGGAAGCAAATGAAGTTTTGAGAAAATCTTCATTTATGTTGATATTGCCATGAGCAATAACAAAATGCGTAGGTTCAAGAGCTTTATCTTTTTCTTCCCTTTTTTCTTTAATTACTTTGATATTATCCAATGGAATTCTACATGTCTTTGCACCATGTCCACTCATTCCACAATGAACATAGTGAATAGGATATCTCTCACCTTGATTATTCCTACCCCCACCTCTGAAATTGTTCTTCCCACATCCTCTCTTACTACCTTCTCTGCTAGAAGAATCATGTGATTGGTTCTTGCCCTTTTCATCAAGGCACATAGTCCCTCTAATGGGTTGAACTATCTTCTTCAACTTTAGAACACATTACTACACCATCTCCTTGGCATTTTCTTATATCTTGGAATTAGATGGAAGGTATTTCTTCATGATTTTTCTCACATTAGTAATGTATAGGAATAAATCCTATTCCCTCATGGAATCATCTTGGTTATTGTACATGTGAGACCTAGATTCACCTTTTGGCCATAGTTTATTTTCTAGATTATAATGATGCTAAGTGGTTTCAATCCTAAGTTGTTGATAGCCACAATTAGCTCTCAAATTATTTTATCCACAAACTAAATTGAGAGGATAATTGAGTGCTCCTGACATATGGGGAATGGGATGAATTTTTTCTTATTTTCTATTGAAATGGAGATATGCAAGAACATGTATAAGACACTATGGAATCTATCAAATGAGAAATACTCATCAAGGAGGAAGATGAAAGTATTAGAAATAAAGACCTGAGGTATAGGTTGGCCTTACAATTTTTAAACCCCATGTTTTCAAGCTCAATATCGACATCTTCTAGATGGTAGAATCCTAGTAAATTGTCAACTACCACAATGTCTATGACCATGGTGGGAAGATCTAACTCATGCTAGAATATGTGGATACATGATTGCTTGAAAAGTGTAACTTGATGTCCAAGAACTTTCTCGTGGCATGGCTAAGCAAGTGCTTTGTGGTGTCAAATATATCTATTCTCACTAGATTGTGCACAATGACATCAAGTTTCAAATCTTCTACATGCCACTAATGACTAGAGAAAGATCACAGAGTTCAATATGAGTGGGATCTGTTAAAAACACTAGACCCTTACAATTCTTATGTCATGATGTATGCCTTCATAAACCCTAAGAGAATTGATATTGATAAGGAAGATGAGAGCTATGGTAGGTATGTGGGGAAATATTTGAAACCTCATATATATGAGCAAGAGGGCACAATACAAAATTCCAAGGTGAGATCAAGGTCAAGATTGATCATGTCCACCCACTATCTAGCATAGTGAAAAAACACATAAAAGATAATAGAAGTGATTCTAGAGAAAAGAAAACTAGATCTTGGAGTTATAAAAAACCAATCTCTAACACCACTAACAAGCATGTGGGTAACTCCATCATAAATATTTATTTATAATTAAATATATATATATATATATTCCCCCACAAATCTGATAAATATTCTTATCCACCTCTCACTCTTCATATTTCTTAGTCATAGTATTTACAATATTTATTAGACACCAAGCCCTTGGATTAAATATCTTACATAAGACACTATCTCTATCTCACTTTCTATTTATGGATGAGAAGCACGAAAGTTACAAGAAATTTTAGACATATCCGGTATAAAAATCTATTATTCCTTTTAATGAGTTAGATCCAAAAGTGGAAAACTAATTGATTAAAGTGTTCTTATTCAAGCCTATTAACTTTCATGAAAGGTTTAAATATATAGTTCTTTTAAAGCCAAATGGATATGAAAAGAAGGATTGGGATTGATTGTTCCAAGAAAGTTAAGTCATAATAAACCATTGGTGTAATAAGTATAAGGGAAGCTTGACTTTGGCAAAGTTGGAATTCGAAGCAATCTCAATATCTCACACTCCTTATAAATCCCAAAAAAATTTCAGAACAAATAAGGAAAAGTTAATTTAGATTCTAATGGTTAGAAAAGAAGATAACGAACAACTTTACTAATGAATTCCAAAGGAAAACAAGAATTGAAAAATATTCATTTAGGTAGAAAAGCACGAAATTTAAAATTCTAAGAATGCATTTAAACCAATTATCTTATAAAAGTATATTAAATCAAGATCATTCATGAATTGGAATAAAATCCAAGGAATAATTTCGATAATAAATCAGTTTATTGAAAGGAAATGATTCAATCCTTTTTCTTTTATTGGGAATTGATTAGATTAAAGAATAGAAAATTGAGACTTGGAGTTTATTCATTAATAAGATATAAAAATATAGTCATATTTTAGATGAAATGATAGACATGTTAAATGCAAATGGGCTTATAGAGAGGTGGTTAATTAGGTAGTAATATCCTTTTGACATTAAGGATGGGTGGTAATAAATCTCTTGAATTCGAGTGTGAACATAAAACACCACAAGCATAGATATTTTGTATAAGATTTATTTTAGATTAAAAATATACAATTATTTAGAAGAGTTTATGAAGTTATTTTTGGGAGAATTCATTATAAATTTATGGTTTTTTTACCTACACAAAATTTAGAGTGGTGATTGAAATTAGTATTAGTATAGTTCTATTTTAAATACAGATTTAATATGAGCTAAGAGGGATTCAATTTCTTCATTTGCAAATTTTTTATGAGCAGAATATTATTTAAATGTTTTGTATAGTTTTTTTTTTTTAGATTTTTTTATTGATATGAGCAAAATTTCAACTTTAATGACGAATGGACAAAATTACACATTCATACTAAATTGTAAAAATAAACCTATAAGCTCAACGAAAACTACAAACTTCTAAAACTCTCTCCTTTATAAATACTATGAAAAAAATAAAAATAATATTACACTTGCTAAAAAATTATCCCCTACACAAAAGGTATGGCCAAAGGTTAAATTGCTACCACGTTTATAAAAAGTTTTGGTAGGTGAATTAGTGGAGGCATGAGTATACGTATAGAAGCATAGGTGTAAATCGTATTTATGTCGCTAACGGAGAGGGAAGATAAAAGTGAAGCAGTAATACTAAAGCGAAATAAAAGTGTTCGTGATAGTGATGATTCCAACCCCTTCGAGAATAAAAAATTTCGAATACCACTTTATACCTTTCACTCTAGTGGCATTTATCACCCACATTACATGAATATTATAGTTGTGTGAGTTCCAAATAAAGAATATGCAAACAAATAATCACTTTTAAGGTAGGAATAGGTCATTTATTTACAATATAAACAAAGAATAACATATTTTCTATGGATTTGTCGAATGATTGGGATACTTCCAGATTGGCACTAAGATTATCCTTCCACGTTGGCAAGATTCCTCCTTATCAACAATATTTTAGGTGAAGTATTCTTCTTCATTGCAGAAGGAATATGAAGGAAATGTGAATGTGGTTTGTTTTTTTGTTTTTTTAATTGAGGTATAATGATGTTTTAATTGAATTGGTATTTATAATGGTTTGTTGTAATGCATGTATATATGTTTGTATAAAAGGAAATGATTACTGAGTCATATTTGTATTTGTATGATATAGGGTTGATTTCAACTGTAATTATTGTAATTTCTAGGTGTATTTATTTCGTTTTTTAGGACTAAATATAGGTTTTACGGTGTGGGAGGGGTAGGAGGGTAATTGAACATGTGGCCTTCATTCACATAACTTTACATATTACACACTTGTCAAGTAAGCTACCCCATACACGTGTAGTGATTATATTATTATGAATATTATAGTATAAATATATAATTCTAGTTATATTTTAAGTGAAGTATTCTTCCTTCATTGAAGGAGAAGGAACATTAAGGAAAGATGAAGGTTGTTTATTTTTCTTATGTCTTAAGTATTATGATGTTTCAATTGAAATTCACATTTATAATGGTTTATTGTAATGTATGTATGTATGTATGTGTTAAAGGAATTGATAATTGAGCCATGTTTGTATTTGTGTGATATGGGGTCGATTCCAATCATTACCAATATAGCTTCTAGGTGTATCTACCTCGCCCACTAAGGTTAACACAAGCTTCGCAGTGGGGGCTGGTGCAAGGGAATTGAACATGGGGCCTTCATCACTCACATAACTTCACATATCACATGTTTGCCAAGTGAGATACCCTCAAAAACATGTAGTGATGATATTATTAAAAACACATATAAATTTATAATTATAAATAAATTTATATATTAATAATTGTTGTTAATATTTATATAGATTGATTTTCATTTATAGTATTTTAAAAAGAATGTTAAGAAATTAATGAGTTTGCTTAGTATTTTATTTCATTTTATTTTTATGGCTGAGAAGATTAAAGAGGAGTTTTTTTTAATTTTCATAGCTTTGATAAGTTAATATTTGAGGAATACTGATAATATTAAATTAAAATTATATATGGGTATACACATGACATTTGAAGAGGAAGAGTTTTTCATCTTCCAATTATTTACTGTCATAAAGATAACAATTTTTTTCATACCACAACATTTTGGGAATTGTCTAAGGCCATGTTTCATTATGGAGTGCGTCCTTGTGGGTGTAAATGATCTTTTTCCCTTGCATGTATAAGTTTCTCCCTTCTAGAGTCTGCTTAGCTTAATCTCTTTTTTCCATGGATTTATTTAAAGTTAATTCTACTTTCACAGGGAAATCAATGCTTCATTCCTACAATGTAGGGTTAGATCCTACCTTCTAGAAACAAGAGCACACTTGAAAATAGATCATATTTCCTAGGAAATAGTTTACTCCACTTGTCTATTATGAGCTATTTTACTCCATTTGGCTAGTAAAATCCAAGTTAACTCCTCATGAAAGTGCACTTGGCTAATTAGGGCATGTCTTCTCATGCATTACATGTAGTTAATCCTAGTATAGTTGCATGAACACTGTTTGATTCTTTAAATTGCATGTATTATATTCTTTCATTTTTTGATGAATGTTTTCCTACAAGTTAATGAGAATTACATTCCTCCAATTATTTTTCTTCTCTTCTCTTCTCTTAGATCGTTGATTTTGTTGCTTCTTAATTAGATACGAGATCATCTAAATCCTACACTCCTAAGAGTTTTTTCTTGATAGAAATGCTGGATTTATTTTTTAAAATAACTATAGCATAAGATACTTTTGATGTTCTAGATCAGGGTTAATGACCTCTTTATAATACCCTTTTTTTTTTTTCTTACCCTCTATTTGTCTATTATACCACAATTTATCATTAAATTGATATGTGATAATATTTTTAATGGTATTAATATTATAAAAAGTGACTTCCTGCTATATTCTCCAAAGGTTTAGCCAAAACTTGACATGTTTATCCCAATCTCTCTTAAGCTACAGTTGGTTTTGGCTAGAGTTTGAGGCAATCATAAGAAGCTTTTTATCTTTATATTAGATGTCTTGTTCTTGTACATTATATACCTAGTCATAAGTGTGCTCTCAATGAGACAAAGTCTAATGTTTATGAGGAGGATAGGATAGGTGTATTGCTTTAATTTAAAATTATAGGTTACAAACCAATTCTAAACTTTCTCAATTTTCCTCTATGATTATCTATAAATATTATAAATGCAAACTTCACATTCATATAACATAACTAGAGTGATGACAACTTCAAATAATTTCTACCATTCACTGATATTTTTCTTGATGTTATATTACCAATTAAGCTTGTGATGAAGGTTATATATATAAACTAACTTCATATGTGTTGTTATTGTGATATCTAAAATTAATTTAAATGATATTTTTGGATTTTATTATCATAAAATTTGTTTTGTTGTTGTTTATTGACATACTCTTTTGAGAATGAAAATACTTGAGAATTATTTCTTTCTTATTGATATTGGAAGGAAACCTCACCATAAGAACAATATCATCAGTGCCAAGTAGAAGGACAATGACTATTCCAGCATGAAAAAAAAATTCCAAAATTCAAGCTTTAATGCAACTTCAGAAATTACTCCTCATAAGGAGTTTTCCTAGCGTAGCTTAACCCAATTAATTTTTTGCCTTAAGGATGATTTAAAATATACATTTACAATAGAAAGATAGGACAATATTTCACTCCTTTCAACCCTAATAAGGGAGGCAGTCCAAGAGAAACCATACCAAATGTGTGCCAAGAAGCTTCAACCTTCCACCACAACATTATCAAGCATTAACTAAATATGAAATGTTCTTTGTGACATCAATAATTATATTAGAAAATGTTCCCTATCTTCTTTAGTATTAATGTTCAAACCTTGAAAATTTTAGTATTAACTTATATAAAACTAGCAAGATATACAAGTGTTGGAATTTACCAAATCATGAAGACAATGATAAATAAAAATGAAATATACAATGAGACAATTTTGGACATCTAAAATACTGCATATTTATGTATAAATATGAAGTACATGTACATATCATAGCCTTGTCCCAAGGTTAGTGCAATACTATAGCTCTCCAAAAACCTAGCTTGGGCAAAATATGAAAAACCATAGCTTCACCAAAGATTTTCCACAAGCCTATATCAAAACTAGCAAGCCTCCTTGGCTCCAAGAAAGACATCTCCTCTATCCTCCTCCTTGTACAAACTATGGCTTAATCCAAAAATTCTAACTCAAATGTCTTAAAGGGATTAAACCCTAACCATAATAGTCAAGATGCTCCAAGTTCTCCCCAAAACCCTAGTGCCTCCAAGACAAGAGGGATAAAATACAAATCAGAAGTACAAAGGGAGAGAGAGAAAGTAGTGCACTCTTCTCCTCACATTCTAATACAAGATATATGAAGTGATGACATGTTTATGAAAGGAGTCTCTCCTTCCTCTATATATATGAGAGGTAAGGTAGACCAAAATTATATATGTGTCCCTAAAAACTTACAAGAAACCTAATACACACACAAATAGGCTTACACGTGTGAAGCACTTCACTCCAAGGGTGCAAATATCAAGTCCCAAGGTGTTCTCATGCCTAGTCAAGGTTCTAATGTAAGGGAACACCCTATGAGATGTATTTAATGCTCCTCTTACAAGCCTCTAATGACTCCATTTCCCCTCTCAAGACATGTGCCCCACTAATTCCTCTCCATTGGCATAAACTTTGTCATAACCCAAGTGTCCCAAAGTCAACTCCATGCCTTCATGCAAGCATCCAAGCTAAGCCATGTTGCTTAGGACTCCATGCTCTCCTTTAAATCACCAAATTTTCTTCCTCCAATGCAAAGTGACCTCTTGAACAAGAAATTAATCTCCAAGTATACATCATGAAGAATGCCATAGACTATCTAAATATCTCCAAAACATCAAGAAGGAATGAAATGCAAATGGATTCCAACTAAGGTTAGGCAAACACTAAGTAAGCCCCCTCTAGTGTGCAAGATGCAAGGGATAATCATACACCATGTAACATATGTCTCATGAAGTACCCCCATACATGGTGTAAACACTTTTGTCGTAACCTTGAAAGTAAACAAGCACAACTTCATTCTTTAAAACATGTCTTTAACTTGTTAATATAGATATAAAAAAGGGTAGATGATAAGGGACAACTTTGCTAACCTCTATATTAGAATTAATTTACTATAATTAACTCTCAATTTTTCTAAACTTAGCAATAACATTTATAATTCTTTATCTCAATTCAAAAGGAACCTTCGACTCTTTTAATATATTCCAAAACTTATTTTAAGCACCATGTCGTAATATTTCCTAAATTGAATAAAGTAACATGGAAGATTGGTTTAATTACTTCGAGATTTTTCTTTGAAAATCCAAAAAATAAGTGTTGCATAATTAAACAATAGTTTCAAAAACTAACTAAACTCTTAGAACACTTTTCATAACTTTCTAACTATATAATTTATAATTTTTTTGTAATAATTTCAGATAAGCTCACTAAAAGTGACTTAATCATGATCCCATAATTTGATAGTTTGTTTTTCCCCACTTTTAAAATAAGAAAAATGAGACTTTCAGCATATGGTTTATGGAAATCCTACTTCCATAATAAAAATCTTGTAAATGTGAATGATAAAAACATGTCCTCCAATTTCTAGATTTTTGCTTAATATTATTTAATGTTCTCTATCTTTTCCATTTACAATTAATTTAACCTCAATATTTATAATAATTTTAAAAATAAAATATAAAAATATAATATTTAATATATATATATAAACTATTATATTTAAGTTTAATAAATTAATTACTAACGATAATGATGTTTAATATCTCTTTGGATAAAAAAAATGATTGGATAACTAATGTAATTCACAATACCATCTCTATATGTGACCGTGGTGGAAACGAAAACACAAAGGTCATTATAGATTTCTCTGGAAATTAGTCTCTTAAAATAGGGTGTCTAGAAATTAATTTCTTAAGATAGGATGTCTCAAGAAATGAATTTCACATTTATGTTATAATATCAAGTGTGTAGGATGTATTTTTTTGTATAACCAGCATTAGATAATATTAGCGCATTTATGATGAAGGTCATGTTCATTGGTTCTAATTTTAAAAAATATTTATTTTATTAATTTTAATTTATGATATTGAAAAAATAATTTTGATAAATCAAAAATAATAAAGTTTATATAATTTTTGGAAAGTTTTAATATTTTTTAAGTTATAATTTTTGGAAAGTTTTAATATTTTTTAAGTAATAATTTCATTTTGATTTCTCAAATTTTATCTATAAAATATAAATTTTATATTATTAAATATTTAGTAAATTAATTATTTTTTTAAAAATATAACTATAGTTAAATTAAAACTTTTTAATCTCTAACCTAACCTATTTTAAACTCATACTAGGAATTATTCACACTATAAGCAAAATAAAGACTGTATTCTTGCTCAACTGAATTATGATTAATTAGATCATATTTTGACTTGGGTAGTATAGTTTTTAAATCTATGCATTTTTCATATATTTCTTTTTACATAGGATTTTGAAAGCTCTAATGAAATTATATTTTTTTCTTTTTCATTCTATTTTGATAAACGAGATTACTTTCTCTTCTAGTTACAATTTATGATCTATTATGATTTTCTTAAAGGTTTTTTAATTATAATAAATTAATAGTGTAGATCTATTTTAAATACAGATCGAACATGAGTAGAAAGAGATCAAATTTTTTTATGTGCAAATAGTAGAAAGAGATCAAATTTCTTTATGTGCAAATTTTTTTAGAGTGCATAATATATATATTATTTTTTATTACTTAAATGGTATTTTTGAATGCTAAATAGAGTATATATAAGACCAAATAAAGATTTTAATCATAAGGACATAAATTAGTTAACATAGATCTTCAAATAGTTTATTTAAATCTCTCCTTGAATATTTTGAAAAGTATAAGATTTAAGCATTTGATTCACACATTTTTTTTTACTTCTAATTATTTTATAGCATTTGTAGAATTAAGACTTCTGTGATTTGTCATAGTATAAAGAGAGCTTCAGCGTAAATCACATAAGAAAGACTTTTGTGATTTACGTTGAAGCTCTCCTTATACTATTTTATAGCATATTAATTTTTTTTAATTATAGCTAACATTATTTTTCTATTTAGAACATAATTTTTAATATTATTTTTTTTTTATTTTAAATGGGCATGAATGGACAGACAAACTTACACATCCCCTCATATTGGGCTATAGAATGACCCTATTGAATCAATAAATGTGAGTTTCCTCCATTATAATTCCCCTTAAGACTTTTCAATTATAATAAATTATAAATGAAAGTTTCCTCCTTTAGCATGGTTGATCCATGTTTACATCACCTATTTCAAACGGAAGGGTTGGGCTGTTTACATCACTTATTTCAAATGGAAATGTTAGGTTGTTTGTTGGTGTTATAGGATTTGATTTTAGATTTACTTTTTGAGAATTTATCTAATAAAAATCTACATTTAGATTAATTGTTTTTATATTTAGATGCCTTAACTTTTTTTTATAGATATCTTTTAGATGATTTGTGTAAAAGCTTACTTTTCATAATTCAATTCTTGAATTCATTATAAATCACTTTTTTTATAACTATGTTATTTAGAAAAAATAAACTAAATCAAATTCTATACCAATCCAAAAATACATAATCAATTCATTATAAATTCAATATAAAATAAAATTATAAACTTATTCTCTAAATATCTCTGATTTTCTAATAAATAAA
>APFE031578055.1:61460-79427 GCA_000404065.3 Pinus taeda
AAAAACATGATGAAAGTTAAATGGCTTCCATGAGTCAAGAAAATAGCTACATGCTATCATGATCATAAAAAAAAAGAGTTGAAATCAAATTTGTCTCAAATATATCGGTTCTCAAAAGATATGTTGATTGCATATAGAATAAAATCACCAGCATATATATACATATAGTTGTCCTAGGATCAATGCAAAGTAAAACCATCAAAACATATTTCCTGCCAAAGAGAGTATTCCCATATTTTACCCCTATTCCAAAGATATTTTTGAGGTGTGTGAATCCAATCCAAGGTGGATAGGGGTAAAATATATTTTTTGGTCATGATATGCACCTAGAGCCTAACCCCTTGAATGAGGCACCAAACACCTTTTGCTGCCAATGCTTGTGCCAATTTTGAGAGTATTTTATCTCCCATCCATAAGAGGACTTCAGAAGAGCAATAGAGTTCCAGGTAGTGAGAGAAAAATTTTGTTTCCCCTCCTTCCTATATTAGAGAAAACGAGTAGAGATATGTTGTATCTTATTCAATATCCCCTTAGGAATCTAGGCTAGAGAATCCCGATGTACCAGCATGGTTTCAATTACAACTTTGCATAAAACAAGTCGCCCAACTCTAGAGATCCATATATTACTCCAAACACTGGTTCTTTTTTTACTTTCTCTAGAAGCCATATCTAGTCATGCTTGAGATAGTTGCAAGGCTTGAGTATGAAACCATATATTTAAAACCTTGTCCAATATTTCTTAGTGTGGCTGCTAGAATGTTTTCAATGGAGGAGATTTAATTGTCTGGAATAGCCCAATTTTTCATGGAATACCATTTATTTTCATCATTGTTTCCTAACTGAATAGATCCAAAAGTGTCTTTAGATGTATGATGTGAGGTGTTTGGCCATTTGAAAATATTAGGATATCATTGGTAAAGAGAAGATGTGAGAGGAAATAGTTTTGAGACATAAAGACACCTCTAAAACCACCATTTATAATAGCTTATGATATCATATTGTTGAGACCCTTGGCAATAAGAAGAAAGAGGAGAGGAGAGGGGGGGCATCCCCAATGAAGGCCCTACTTAGTGTTGAAAAAGGGAGAGGCTTCCTCATTGATTAAAATGAAAAAAGAAGGGGTAGAGATACAATTCATAATCCACGAGATACACTTAGTGGAAGAAGCGTAGATGGATTAAGAGAATGCATAAATATAGCCAATTTACTTTGTCAAACTCTTTTAATAGATCAACCTTAAGGACTAGTGCCCTTTGTTTAAGGGAATGGATAGAGTGTAGGGCCTCCTGCGTGAGTCTAATTGCTTCATGGATTTTCCTATCATTTAAAAATCCAAACTACTTATGTGATATGTGAAGAGATAGGATATTCTTAAGTTGCATGGCTATAATTTTGGAAATGATCTTATCGATAGCGTTACAGAGGAAGATTGGTTGAAACTAATCAAAAGAAGTTGGGTTATCAAATTTAGCGATAAGAGCTAGAAAAGTGGAATTGAAATGAGCCAACATTTCAGT
This sequence comes from Pinus taeda, assembly GCA_000404065.3. Classification (NCBI taxonomy): domain Eukaryota; kingdom Viridiplantae; phylum Streptophyta; class Pinopsida; order Pinales; family Pinaceae; genus Pinus; species Pinus taeda. The sequence goes on from APFE031578055.1 coordinate 62,978, forward strand.
TTCTAACCAAAGGATCTAGAGTATTCAATAAGATAGTAGATTGTCTTCAATGAATTCCATACATTTTATGCAAAAGTAAATTGGGAACCGATCAGGGCCTAGACTCTTGTCCTTTTGAAAACTATGAAGGCTATTTTCTAGCTCATTTTTTGTGATCTCAAACATAAGCACTTCATTATCCTTATCTTCTACAAATCTTGGGAATATTTTGGCAACTGAGAGGATTTATTATATAGTGACCCTTTCTTCCTGCTTGAAAATTCTTTTGATGTATGAGTAACCTTCCACCATGATGCCCGAGAAGGAGTAGGCAAAGGTTCCAAATGGGCCAACTATTCTCCATATAGGATTTATGGTCTTCCTATGATTTTCCACCCTATGGAAATATTTTGTGTTATAGTCACCAACTTTGAGCTAGAGGGCATGACTTTTAAGTTGCCATTCCTTTTCTTGTTCAAGTAGAATCTCCTATATAGTTTTCTCCAATGCTGATATTTTTTCATGGAGATCATCAAGGATATCCACAAAGGATAATTGGTTCCACAAATGTTGCAGCTAGGATTCAGTATTAGCCAAAACTTTTCTAGTATCCTCTATTTTCTTTTTGGCCCATTCACAGATAAGTTTTATGGATTTGTTTAGGTTTCTTTTAAAATAAAGGGAGGGGGATTTCAAGGAGTCAAGGGAGAATCTTGACTAGATTTCTTTTAGGAGAAAAATCAAGGAAGGGTCATCCAACCAAGAGGAGTTCATTTTTAAGGGGTTAGGAGTCTTGGTAGGGAATGGTTCCAGTTCAATGAGCATAGGAACATGATCCAAATTACTCCCAGAGATGATCATTATCTAATTTTGAGGTTGGTATTGAGGAGGCTATCCGAAATATGGAAATGGTTCAAGAATTTAGTGATTATGGCTATTCCTAGTTTATTATATGACTAGGTTGGTAGAATTTTTATAGGGAGAATATCATAGAGATTCAAGTCATCTAGGAGAAAAACTAAGAAATCCAATAAGGGCTTGTGTCTAATCAAGGACCAAAATTTTGAATTCCCCAAAGTGAAATTGAGATCACCACCAAGAAGGACCTTGTCAATTTTGAATACTTGCAAATGATAAAGAGAGGTCTAGAATTCTTGTCTTTCAGCGTATTTTCCATGGACATTGATGAAGTAAAAGGACATATCAAGTTTAGAAGAGGTAATATCAAGGGCCAGTACTGAGATTGAGGACTAGGCTATTTTAAGATGCATGAATTTCAAATTCCAAACTGTGACAAGTCCTCATGATTTGCATCAATGTCGATTTCCAAAAATTTCCAATCAAAGAGGACATATTTTAAGGTACAGGGAGAATATATTTTAGGGTACAAATAGCTTTATCACTGACCAACATCATCTCTTAAAGGAAGATGACATGGGGTAAGAGTTTTCATGAAGCCTTTTAAGGGCTGACTTCTTAGATGGGTTGGCTAAACCTAGGAAATTTAGCGAGAGGACCTTCATGTAGAGCTCTAAGAAGGGCCTGAAGCTCTAAGTACCCTTAGGATGGAAGATTATTTCCTATTGTGTATCTCATAACTAGATTGATATTGAGCCTTGGAGGGAAAGGATTTTAATTCTCTGATAGAAGAGATGAATGGGGGATCTTCAAAAAGGCATAACCCTCCACCAAAATTAGATGGGGGAGAAAGATATTCCATAGGGGGAGGGGAGGGAGAATGTCTAGATGAACGAAGATTGTAGCAATGGGGGGAGAGGTGAAAGCATAGGGGTTGATAATTGGGAGGGTGGTATCGAATGGAGAGACCCCCGATGTGAGATGTGGGGGAGGGAAGGGATTGTATAAGGGAAGGAGAAAAGTGGGGGAGGGGGAATGGGGCACATGATCCCAAAGAGGGACTTGAGGTGAGATAGAAATATCATACAATGAGGATGTAGAAAAATAAGCATCATAGATACAAATTTGTTCATCACATAGAGATAAAAATCTTGGAGAGTAGCATGGTTTGTACCTGTTGTAGGATGTTCCACTATAGGAGAGGGTGAGCCTCCTATCCTTTCATATTGCTACGATTACATAGCCAAAAGGGTTTAATAAATTTCAGTTGTTTGGCTACATAGAATTTGATAATGGGAAATAATTATTAAGTTTTGGCTATAGATGAAATTATGTGAGGAACAATTCAATTATTTGCACCATGTCATTTTCCACCTTCATTTATATTAGGTGGAGTTATGCATAGTCTTTCATAATGTGGGTTGCCATGGATTTTTTCCCCTCTCACACAAATTGGGTCACATCCATCATAAAGGAAAAACATCTTCAATTATGATATTGGTAGGTTTATTGCAAATGCCTTCTTCAGTTGTAGGCTTATTGCAAATGCCTTTTTCAGTAGCCCAAGAGTCATATTTTAAACCAATTAATTATATTTATATTGTGATTTAATTTATATAAAGTTAAGATTTTTCTTTTTAGAAATCATATAGAATAGAATTTTGTCGATGCATTTTGAACCAATTAGTGTGGTTCATCATCATGACCAAATGAAGATGCAGATCATGGCACATGCTTAAATAGAGGGAAATGTAGAGACTAGATCGAAAAACATAAACATTAATAAGAAACAAACCATCAAAGTCAAACAAAGACAGGGACTAAAGTAAAAAATTAGGAGTTAAGGCCTGATTAATAAGTCGAGATCCTATAACAAAAATAATAATTAATGGAGACTAAAATCAAACCAAAACAATAAAAGAGGGAGGGTAAAAAAAATTAAGGATGAGAAAACCGATCAAAAGAATATAACATTAAATTGCAAATACCTATATAGAAATAAAAACAAAATAATTCATAAATAGAAACAACAAACCCTAAAAAACAAAACAATGCGAAAAATAATCCGCAAATAAAATTGATTGGTAAAAAGTTATATTTTATCTATTATAATTTTGGAAGTTTTTCCAAGATACTTCTTAGTCTAATTTGTTTAGAATTTGTTAGAGATTTGTTGGAATCACATGTTTTAGTTGTGCAATCTCCACAATCCAAGTGCTCAAGGGTTTTTTTTAGGATGTTGAATCTATATATGGAATTAAAAATTGATTTTAAACAACAAAGATCATAATTTCACTAAAACAAAAATCATTGGGTTCAAGCTAAAAACTCCAAAACTTATAATGTTTAGACAATGCTAGGTAAAAATATAAATAGAAATATATAGAAATATTGTATAAAATATACTAATATAATAAAATATAAATTTTACTAATGAATGAAATAAAAGAAATTGTAAAATGTAAAGTAATACAAATTAATGAAAATGGTGATAGTTCATCACTTAAGAGAGATGTGCCACTTTCATTCATTTGTAAGAAGAAATTATAAAAAGTTAACGATGTCATTTAACATCAATTATGATGCTCTAAGTTGCAAAAACCTTAAAAATAAAAGGCCCCGATGCTAGTAATGATGTGGCAAAAAGAAATATGGGCCCCATATAAGCAAGTTGATTTGTCAAATTCTTAAGCCATCAACTTTTGCATACAAACTCCATTTAAGGAATTTCTTAGACAAATACAAAGATCAATACATTCTCTATGTTTTTGGGAAGCCACAATATTTGATTTTGTGACTTGTTTCAATTGCTAAAAATGCAAGGTAAATGACTAAAAATACACTAAAAGTTCAACACTTGAAAATTTGTAGTAAAACTGCAAAGATACGAAACCATTTTGAGCCAATGGAATAGGTGGGTGGCTACCAACATCCACTAAGATAATTTCTTCATTGATTCACTCTTATGCATATGTATTAGTGTCCTCTCCCTCATTCAATAGAAAATTAGCCTTAACATGTATATGTCAATTGCATCATCATCTTCCTATAATCCAAATGTAATCATTGGTATTTAGGACATATATATATTCAAGTTAAAACACATGTATCTTTCACCTCAACCTCCTTTAGTTAGGCCAACTTTTACACCTCAAGATTGAGGCAGACAACCCTTATCATGACATTTAAGTGCCAGTTCCTAGATGTAATATACATGTACACACACTTAATAGATTACACACCCCCACCTTTAGCATATTTCATTGCACATTTAGTAGGCTATGTACAAACTTAATAATTCATGTGCACAACCAATGGACCCCAAACATACTCAATATGTTGTGAACATGTTGAACATATCATGCACCTAAACCTAAGAATGTTAATTGACTCTATGTCCATTATAACATTTTTGTGTCAACAACAACATGGACTTACAACCAATAAGGAAAATAACCAGCAATAGTTAAATAACTAAATCACCATCCAACAATGGCAATAATAAAATAATCATTTCCCAATGGCATGCCAACTTTCCACATACTACTTTGGAAATGGAATATATAACTATGATTTTGTAATAAATCTTAGTAGCAAATTCTTGTAACATCAAATGTAGAATTTAAATAGAATTTTGAGTGGCCCCAAGTTTTCATTGCCTTTTGATTTGAGTTTTCTTTGTCATTTGATATCTTTATTATTTTCATTCTTGTAAGTTTTTTTTATTTGGAAATATTTGGTTTTCTTTTTAATCCTTGGCATTGAACATTTTGTATTTTGGACATACATCGCTACATTTAACACTTATACCAAAATAGTCACAACCCTACATTCAAATTAACTTCGATTTTGATTTTGAAATTAGAAAATCCCATCCTTTTCTTAAGAAGGAAGGAGAATATTAATATGGAATCTATATATGATAACATCATTCTCCCCTTTGCATTACCAAGAAGTAAGAGTTGGGAATATCTCTAGGAAGGAGGAATTAAATGAGTGCATCCCTTGGCCAATAAAAGGAGAGTATCCCTAAAAACAATATTCCATTTCTTAGCAAATAAGGAAGGAGAGAATTAATGTGGGATGTGTATATGATGAAATCACCCTCTCATCCCTGGATAAGATGGAAGGAGAGGGGTGTATCCTTATGAAGGACCTTTTATATCTTATCCAATTTCTTAACTAAGAATGAAGAAGAGTATTTATTTGGGACATGCATATTGCATCATTTCCCTTCTATCACTTGGCCATGAAGGATAGAATAAAGGAGTGTATCTCTAGGGATAAGTAGATGAGAGTATCCCATGACCAAAGAAAAGAGAGTATCCCTTCTATAAGAAGGAATCGAAGGAGAGTGCTCATGTCAAGGACCCCCCGTTTTGGTGAAGAAGAAGGAGATTATTAATGTGAGACATGTATATTACATCATTGTTTCCCCATCAGTTTTGTAAGAAGGAAGGAGATCTAGGTCAGAAATGAAAGAACATACAATATTATAGAATAACATAAATTCAAAATTGAAGCACAACATTACAATGAGAACAAAATCATATTAATGAATAACTTTGTGAAAATAACTGCAATTGACATCACAATATAAATGGCTATAATAATGGAAGTAGTTTATCTTTGAGAAAATGTGTGATAACTATTCTCTTGCACAAAAATTCGATAAAAGGAGGCTAAAAATCCCTTTATAATAATGTGAAACAAACATAAGAATAAAAAAACTCTAAAATTAATCATAATTTTATCATGATTAACATTGAGTGGGAATAATGTGTTGGATGAAACTAAGTTGTTTTAGAGAAATGAGGCCTGGTCAAGATCATAATGTTTCACTAAATTCTCAAATTTGGGTATTGTTTAGCTCATTGGAAAGTAAACTAGAATAATGAGATGGGTCGCTATGGTTTGGGTGTAACTTATACTACCCAAGACACATGGGAAAGCCTTCAAATCATGCCAAAAAATTGTAACTCAAAATTTCCAAAATTAGAATGATTTTTGAGATAGCCCTAGATGATCACCTAAAAAAAAGGATAGAGAGGAGATTATCCACAAGATGGGTGAGATGGTTATATCTGTTGGCTAAAGAAAATTATAATTTTATTTATCTTTGAAAAGTGAAGGAGAGGAGAATACCCCTAATAGCTTTAAAAAGGTAAGGGGTGGAGAATACACCCAATAATTAAGACCTTACATCCTATTGGGCTATCATTTTTTTCATGAATAAACCATTCACATGTCAATCCAATTCGTAAACTTGTGAATTTTGAGCACAATATATGCAAGAAATGAGATATGAACTATCCTACATATTGATAAAGCAAATTAATCATTTTTTAAAACTATTTCGAGAAATAAATTCTTACTTACTCACAAACTAATGCTAAGTTCGATTAACAATTTAAAAGCTTCCTATTTTGAGTCCTATGAATTAAATATGAAATGACTAAATATCATGTGCACAAGATATGACTAAATGCTAATAAACACACACTATATCTAATGACCAATTTCTAGTTTGTCTTAAATTCCCTTGCAAAATCCCGGGTGTAATCTTTCACTCTATTAGATAGTGTTCATGCAATCAATAGAAGGTTGGATTAAAGGATCAAAGGATTCTAGTGTTGGTGATTAACAACATATAACCAAGTTTTGAAAATGCAAACAGAGTATTGAAATTATGAGACAAAGTATCTGTGCTAAGGCTATTAAATGGTGCTTGAGTAAAGTATTAACCCAGGTATAAATACTATGAGTAAACTCAACACTAATCAAGGAAAATTAGCTATATTTAGACACCTCCAATATCATTCAAAATAAAAATGAAATGTAGATGTAAAGACCACAAGAAAATCAATGTGAATAAAATGTTAGTCACTCAGAGTATTAAAAATATTAAGTAGAGTAGCTATTGTCAAATAACAAAAGGTAAAACTTGGATATGGAAATGAAACCGATGCTAACAAAAGTTCAAAATTAAGGTGTAAAAGGGATGATCAAATTGATGCTAATCAAATATGCAAATAGTTGAAATCCCAATAAAATCGATATTGTTCCTCTTGTAAAAACTCAGAGCATACTCATCATTTTTAAACATTATATACTTGTGGAAAAAGGTAATCAACCTTGAATTCAAAGGTTAGTGAACTTCGTTCAAATCTCATAATGAAACAAAATGAATTAATCTCGATGAAAGGACAAAGTATTACACAACATAGAATTCAATATGATATGTAATCAACTTCAAATCTAAGTATATGCTTCAATGTTGTTCACATGTGAAATTACACAACTCCACTCTATTAAACATTGTCATACATAATTACAAGGATAGCATACCATGACATACATAAATTTAATGTAGCCCTACAGTAAAAGAACACAAGTGTTATATCAAAACCTATTGACATATACTCTATTAATCCAATATACATAGTAGTCATGCTATCCAAGTGAGGGTCCCTTTCCATTGGGTAGCATCCTAGCTAACTTTAATCACAAAAAATGAATCACGATAGAACCATAGAACTAAAGCCATATTTTTGTTAATAGAAACTTGCTACACTAAGCATGTCAATGCATAATACATAGAGATAGAATTGTGCAAAGTTTGCAAGGGAGTTATAAACATTATCTAGATAGCATCCCCCCCCCCCCCTTCATACTATTTCCTTGTCTTATTTATATACATTGAACACAATAAGTTCTCATCTAGAGAGAATGTTTACACAAATAAGAGAAGTTCCATGTTTCAAGAAACAAAGCCACTTGAAATAGTCAAAATATCAAGGAACAAATTTTATTGCGCTCTATATTATTTGCGAGGATGGACATAGGAATGCATGAATGGACATATCTCATTGTATACACTATTCACATGACCTGGATGAGGTTATGTTGGCCAAAAGGGTTATCCTTATTACCAATATGTGTACAAGGAAACTGACCATAGTTGAATTGATCTCGGATTCACTTGGAGAAGTTTGGGTGCACATCAAAGGAGCTACATCACATTGGCAACTGGATATCCAATGCCGATGTAGTGGATTCTTGGTTGGGTGTTGTGTATATGTTTAACGATGATCCTAGGTACTAGAAGCCTTCTAATGGTACTCGAAATAGACTCAACACTCTACCATTGGTAACATTGCCTCAAAACAAAATTAAATCTAGTAAAATCTTGGGAATTTAACAAAATATGCAACCATTACGTCTTTATGCTTGTTAGGGGTACTCAGACTCAGAAACATAAGGCATTATGGAAAAATGGACACAAGAAAGTAAGATAATAATGGAAAAATAGGATTGATAGTGATGTCAATTTGTGAGACCAAAATCTCCTCCAAACCCATTTTCTTGCATGTCCTCATGCAAGTAAGATACAAAATTGAGCTTTGACAAAATTATTATCATCCCACAAATTACAAACAAATCCCTATCACATTCTCTATTTGTTTCTTTTGCAATGATGATTGAATAAAGTCTAGGAGTTTTTCGTGTAGTCTCCTATTATATAGATGTAGTTCTTTAATCTCCTCCTGAAATATTTAGCTTTGTTCCCTCGACTTCTCATTTTCTTTTTGCACATACTAGTTTAATGATATGAGTTCCATGATCTCTTCTTTCTAACTTTTAGTTTTTTTGTTTCTCCTTTTAAAATTTTCAGCCAATGCATTGGTTGAAACATGTTGAAACATTGATTCATCAGGAAAGAGTCAGGTTCAAATTGTTCATTAACAACTGATTGGGTGGGATAACATTGTTTGATTCCTCCTTTGAGTAGTGAATCAGGGGTAACTTACTTTGGTGATATTGAAGGCTTTGCCTTCTATTTTTTTTCTTAACCTTGAAGAAGTCTTATGGGCTTTGAGCATCATCTCTATAACCATCAAGATAAAGAGGAATTTGTCTTTTTATTTGTGTTGTAGGAATAGGTGGTGGTGCCATAGTCATCTTAGTAGTCTATTGCTTTACCATATTCTAGGGGACTAGTCAAGTGGGTGGCCTAGCCACTGGAACATTTTTTTTTGAAACATCCTCTTATATTTTCCTTGGTTTTCATTGAGTTGGGTTGGGGGAATCAACTTCGGTTTGAGTAGGGTTTTCACCATTATTCCCATCATTATGCCCCTATTATGGTAAATCCTTTGTTGTTACCTCTTGAGGTTATAATTTAAACTTGTTTTAAATCAAGAAATTTTTGGAGGAGTCTTTTTTATCCTTTAATTCCTTCATGATTATCACTTTTATAAGGCCATGGTGGTACAAAATTTAAAAGGGCTTTTCTTATTCCTTCGAACTTGACTGGCCATTTTCCTTAAACTCTTACATAAATAATATGGAAAATTTAGTTGTTCCCCATATTGAAAATGTAGCAAAATTTGAATATGATACTAAAGGAGGAGGGCATATAGACCTTGTAGGTCATGTTTTTTTGCGGGATCAACAAGAGCTTTAGCCATTCCTTCTTAAGCCAAGCTTAGGGCACTCCTTTTTCCCAATCTTCATTTTGATGTGTTGGCTTCAAGAACATATTGAACTTGCCAAGATCTAAGGGTTTGTTTTTTAACCATTTTTCACCTATCCTTGCAAGGGTAGTTACATGAGCCATAGTTTCTTCCAATAATCTCATCACTAAACTACCTATGTGAGCAATGTGCCTATTAAAGCCTTGAGAAAATCAAAGCACAACTTGGTCATCATATCCCTGAAGTGTAGCAAGGAACCCTTTTCATTCTATAGTTTTAAACATCTAACCACATGCATTATAATAAGAAGGGATTCAAGGGCTTTCACGGTTGGCTTATGACGATCAACCACTATCTTCCATTGCCAGTGCTAAACAAATAGAATCATTTTGTTTAACAAACTAGTATTTCTTCAAATTGGCAACCTCACTATTTTAATTTGTGAACTCTTATTAATAACCCTCACTACTGTAATTTGGAAACCTTTCTATTTCAATTGGAGTCACAATTGGTTGAGTCAAGAAAAATTAAAGTATGAAAAGATGCCTCATTTCTAATAGGGTCAATTATTGTTTCATGCAACTCTAGTCACCCAATTCATTGATTGATGACACATAGAGTCATGGGGAATGATAAAACGTTAAGTCACATGCATACTAAAGGTAAAAATTATGCCAATGCATGGAGTATTCCAGTAACCCATCACATGATAATCAACTTGAGAGTGTTATCAGTATGGGAGATGGAGTTTTATAATAGGAATTATTGGATATGATTGAAATAATGTCAAACACTTAGTATAATATGATAAGTAGCATAACACCTGATAATATAACTATGAAATAAGAGTATGGAAAAATATATATCATAGCCATATACCTTGGAGTTTAGACAAATAATTCAAAATGAGGACTGGGTAGGGATATACATCAAGGAATTAGAGGTAGGGTATATAATAACAATCTTTAAGAAAGTTGCATATATAAATAGAAATTCCTTCATCTTGAATAGATAAAAAATGGATCTAAAGACACATTTACCTTAATAATGGATTAGTCACCAATACCTTGTTGAATCTCGTCTCCATATTGAAAGTCTGAACTAAAATTGATGAAAACTATTCCAAAAGGCAAGAAAATTACCTTTAGGTATCTGAAGATTTCTATGAGTATTTTTTACCACTATAACATGCTAAAGCTAAATTGATGACTTAGGAATAGGGAACCAATACTGAAAAGTATTTTGTCATGATTGTTTAATAATCACTCTACCCCTCTTATTTGCGAAATTGAAAAGGTTGTAACTATTGTTTAGTGCTCCATAAATTCAAAACTATTGTCAAAACTAGACCCATAGTAAAACTCTTAACCATGTGAATGGATGTGATAAAGTCGAACACAGAAAGAGACCATTAGGTTATTAAGAATTAAAGTATGTGGTTAACCAATGTGAAACAACTCACAATTAATGCCAATGAGTGTTAAGGTACCCTAGTACATATTGATAGAGGTGAATGAAGGTCTTGAGGTCGAGTCACCTACAAGATCTGATAATCAGAGGAGAATGATGTCTTCCCACTATCATCAATGATAGAACCTACCATTGATGCATGTAAGCCTCAAGTTACTAAAAGAAGCATCTATTCTTGAACCTAGATATTTTGATGAGGTTGATGGGTCAAGACTCATTAGCATGAAGGGCTTAATGCACCCAACATTAGCTAACACAAGTACAAATGAAAATTTGAAAGATTTTGAGAGGATCAACAACATGATGCAAATATTATTGAGGACTTTGTTAGCCAGTAACTTGATTTTCAAGCAAAGTCCTTGTCTAACTATGCTAGGATCTTTGTTTTCATAGTTAGACTTATTTTTATATTTACTATTTTATTTATTTATTCTCATACTCTATCCTACTTTACTTAAAAAATGAATCATTTTCTCAAGTGTAGGCATATTTCCCGTGAAGCCATGTGCACAACAAGATTGCAAATGAATTGATATTCAAATTTGAAAGATATGCTTTGATGAATTCCAAAGTATGAGTAATCACCTGCTCTAATTGATATGGTTCCAAGAGATGTTGGATGATAGAAGAATCCTGTGTGTTGACAATTTTTTGGAACCAAGCTTCAACGTGAAATATATATCCTTGGCTTTCTCCTTCACTAACAATTGTTGGAACTTCCTCCTTTATCTTTCCATGGAGATATTCTGAGGCTTGTTGATTTCTCTCTTAAATACGTAATGGATATGATGATAGGCATGCAATAAATTCTTCGATCTCATATTCCAATACTTTCTCTCCATAAATGGTTTCTTTGGTTTCTTCTATAGATTGGCAAGAATGACCAAGGAAAATTCCTAGGTCTTCTCCTTGATGTTGTTCATAAACTTCTAGATTTGCTTCTTGATGTTGTTCTTGAGTCCCTTTATCTTCTCTTCTTCCTTGAGATATTGATATATTTATGATTGCAATAAGGGATTTTCCCACCTAAGATGTAGATAGATCTTTGATTTTGGTTAGGATTTGCTCCATCCGAGAGGTTCATTTAACTACCATTTCTTTCTTTGCTCAAAAAGGTATCCTACTAGCTCGCATGTCCTATTACTACACAGATTAGCACATGGGGTATTTTACAGTCCCAAAATAAAAACCTTAAAGAAATAAATGAAAACTTACACACACGACAAACTTTAAAGAAAAATATTATAAATATAAAAAACAACCATGTACTTGAATGTGCTCATGCTACTAAGAGCTTGTTGTAACCAAATTATCTATTCATCATGAGTTAATCTCTTCTTTCCATGAATAAATACACACTTTCATGAAGGAAAAGCACTTTGCGAAAAAGAAACAAAAAATATTCAGAGCAACCCCACTATAGTGGTTGCACATGTTCTTACCTCTCATCTCAGCATTTTCTCCTCCCTTAAGTTGTGTAATTTAGAAATCAAAAGAAAGGAAACTTAACAAAAAAAATCATACTCTTTTAACATTTTCCTTTTAATAGCTCCCTAGCAATGGAACAAAAAATTTTGGGCTATTTTATTGTTACAAATAAATATTCCACGCGTGAATTTGGGTTATAAACTTTTGACTTGTAGGCACAGTATGTGCTGAAAACGAGATATAAAAAAATCTACTTAATTATAAAGGAAAGGAATCATTCTTCAATCTATTTTGAGAAAGAAATTTTAACTTACTCACAAACTAATGCTAATTTTGATTAACAACTTAAAAGCTTCCCATTTCAAGTCTTATGAATGAAATATAAAACAACTAAATATATTGTGCATAAGAGAAGACTAAATGTTGTAAACACACGCTAGATCTAAAGACCAATTGCTAGCCCTTGTCTTAAATCCCTTTGGAAAACCCCGAGTGCAATATTTACTCTGTGAGACAACGTTCATGCAATTAATAGCAGATTGGATTAGAGGATTAGAGGATTCTAGTAATTGTGCTTAACCACACAAAAACAAGTGCTAGAAATCCAAAACAGAGCATTGAAATTATGAGACAAAGTATCTATGCTAAGACTATCAAATGGTGCTTGAGTAGAGTATCAACCCAAGGATAAAAACATAGTAATTCAACATCAATCCAAGAATGTTTAGCTATACTGAGAGACTTTGAATACAATTCAAAAGAAAAATCAAACTCAAATACACATATCATAAGCAAATCAATACGAATCAAATGTTAGTCACTCAGAGTATTAAAAGTATTAAGCAAAGTAGTTGTGCTCAAATAGCAAAAGGTCGAATTCTGATATGGAAACTAAATCAATGCTAACAAAAGGCCAAACTTAGGTGTAAAAAGTATGAGAAGATCAATGTTGATCAAATATGCAATCCTAGTAAAATTGATACTATTCTTCTTGTAAAAACTCAGAGCATACTCATCATTTCAAAACACTATATACCTGTGGCAAACATAATTGACCTTGGTGAACCTCATTTGAATCTAATAATAAATGAAAATGAATTGAACCCAATGAAAGGAAAACGTGTTACACAACACCAAATTCAATATGATATGTAATTAGTTTCATATATGAGTATATGCTTTAATGGTGTTCATATGTGAAATTACACAATTCCACTATGTTAAACACTTCCATAATTGACACACTCTTGTGCACAACTGCCTTATGCTTTTTCATAGTTTGGAAGTGATTATTTAAAAATTCGAGAGCGATTTGTTAGAGTTATAAATTTGAGTTGTGAAATATGCATAATCCAAGTGCTCCATGGGATTTTTAGCATGATGGATTTATTTATACATTCAAAAACACATTTTAAATAACAAAAAATCACAATTTTGCCCAAACTTATATCACTAAAATCAAGAAAATATTTCAAAACATAAAATAGTTCAATCGCGCAAATAATAAAGCCATTAGTTGTTTTATGAATAGGTATGAGCAACACTAGCTTCTTTTGCTTGTTAAACTCACAATATCAAGAAATGAAAAGTAAACCCATCTCCATAATCTTTATTAATGTATTGCTTCATAAGGAAAAAATGCCATATTACAATATATACCGACTAAAAGAAGAGATAGAAATATATTATTGATAGATGAGGAAAACTTTCCCAACCCCAAATTGCTAGTGACCGCCGGATTTTATCAACAAGGATCTCAATCTCATAGATATGGCCATTATTCTTACTATGTAATCATATTTCAATTACAAAATACTTTGACAATTTTGTAATAATCAAGGCTTGTAAATATTTTCAACTTAAAATCCTCAAATTGAAGGATTGATATTTTTCAATTTGGTTTATAGTGATTCATATGCATATGATCGTCAAGGGCACATACCATGGGGTGTCCCATTGTCTTTTCTTCAATGATCAACTTGAGAATTTATAGGCAATGAGTGAGGACAATCCATCCATGAATTCCTACTAAGTTGAAAACATTAATAAATCTTTCCTCCCTCCAACTTCATTAGCAACTACATCAGTACAGGATGATCCCATATCTTCCCTGACTAAGGCACTCCATTTGTTACATACAATAGTTATTATAACCAACTAGTATTAGGGTGAGGAATTCTTCAAATTGATTAAGAGCTTGCGAGAGAAAATTGATTTGAGTTTGACAAGAGGCTTGTCAAGGCCATGCCAGGAATTTGTGCCATCTACATATTGACAGGAAATAATGGTGATATTCAATATCGATTTAGAGTTACAAGTCCCCCAAATTGATTGAGAACACTAAATGAGCTCCTAATGACATGATCAAACAAAAACTAATTATAAGTATATTAGACAAGATATCATCATGGAATGCATGTCTAAAATAATATGTGCCCTTTTATGATCCAGTAATAATGGAAGAGACAACATAGGCATTTGGTTTTATTTTTTTAGAGGATTTTTCCTCTTCTTTTCTATCATTTGGTATAACTTATACTTTACTTAAAATTAGTAGTCCACTCATCGATTCATTAAATATGATGTTAATGGAAATAAAATTGTTCTTTAATTCGAATCACACTAAGATTGTTTTTTTTACAGTTTTCAATCAATTATAAAATGATCCCCTAAAATTGTTAGGTTGAGTTTGACTTGGGAATGAGTCAAAGATTTTTAAGTTTATAAGCATGGGTTTCAAGTTCATGGTTTTTGTGGTCCATGGTATACTTATTATAGTATTTAATGTAATGAATCCTATAAATAAACTGTTGAAAAATGTGCAACAAGAAATGTTAAATTTAGAATGTGCTAAAAATAGACCTGCTAAAAATAGTAGTTTGGCCAGTGAGGTCATTGGCCACATTGGGTGAGAATTAAAACTGCTAAAAATAGAAAGTTCTAAAAATAGCATTTCTGGGTCCCTTCCTATTTATAGCAGTCCCTAGTCTATCTATAGGAAGTAAAATTAATCTTGGTCTTAACAGTAGTTGGAAATATTAATTAATTAATTCAGTTGAGTTAATTAGTTAAGGAAATTCAAATTTGAAGTCTTTGTGAACATGCACATGAGTTGTCCCACTGATTGAGGAATTTATCCTTAATTTCCTCCACTGATTGAGGGAATAAGTATGAGTTCTATAATGAGAGAAGCAGTTGACTTAGTTCTAACTAGTCAAGTCCAGTTAAATTATTTTAACAAGTTGTTAAAATAATAAAATATAGTTTGTTAATGCTTGCACGCATGTGACAACTATTATTTTAGATAATTGAGAATTCACTCATGGATAATTGTTGCATGTTAGTTCTGTCAGAGACCCAGTTGAGATCAGAGAAGGGACAATGTAGTATCAGTTGGATGAATATTTTTCCTATAAAGGAAACTCATCCATGATGAGGATTTATCTCCTTCAAGTTTGTGTAGTTAGATCAGAGGTTGGTGAGTGTGTGAAGAGGCCAATTCACACAAGTGGTAGCACTGGACCTCAAGGAAACTACACAAGGAAATAGGAGGCTTGGAGGGCAGAGGAGAAGGTTTGTGAGAAGCCTTTGACTATCTATTAGCAGTAGAGGGATTGTATTGAGAGCTGGATAGATTCCGAGCTAAGGCTTTCTGTAATTTGGACGATATTTCCACTTGTATGATAATACAAAGATGGGGTTTTAGGCAGGTGCTTTCCCCGGGTAAATTCATTTGTGTTATGTGTGATTGATTTCTCCATATCAGTTATATGTGTTCTTATTGATGTTGCTCATGTTCGATTAAGCTTCCACTAAATTGGTTGTAGAAGTAGATCAAGTATTTTGCTTTAGTCTATTGCATTATGAGGTGATCTACAGGTGGAAATTTCTACATGGTATCAGAGCACAGGTGATCAAAGAGAGAACAATATATTGAGAGGAAATTTCAAAGTTTTGAGTTTTGGACCGAGAGTTTGCAGAGCAGATATGAACATTTTTGTACAAAATTTTCAGAAATGAATAGCAGATTTGGATTCCTTGTGGAAAAATACCCCCAAAAAAAAAGAGTCGTCTGAATCGAAGTTCGGATGAGGGAGATATCGCTGATTTAAAATCAGCTCTTCTTCTAGAAAATTTTGCGACGGTGGGAAAGCGGAAATAGATTGGTGTGCTAGCCAAGAACCTATATGCACTTGAGGTACAAGATGCATGCAAAGCCTTGAGGAGCAAGGAAAAGG
>APFE031578055.1:80588-117719 GCA_000404065.3 Pinus taeda
TGTTAAAATAATAAAATATAGTTTGTTAATGCTTGCATGCATGTGACAACTATTATTTTAGATAACTGAGAATTCACTCATGGGTAATTGTTGCATGTCAGTTCCGTCAGAGAATCAATTGAGATCAGAGAAGGGACAGTGTACTATTAGTTGGATGAATATTTTTCCTATAAAGGATGCTCATACATGATGAGGATTTATCTCCTTCAAGTTTGTGCAGTTAGATCAAAGGTTAGTGAGTGTGTGAAGAGGCCAATTCACAAAAGTGGCAACACTGGACCTCAAGGAAACTTCACAAGGAAATAGGAGGCTTGGAGGGCAGAGGAGAAGGTTTGTGAGAAGCCTTTGACTATCTATGAGTAGCAGAGGGATTATACTAAGAGCTGGATGGATTTTGAGCTAAGGCTTTGTGTAATCCAAACTATATTTCCACTTGTATGTTAATACAAAGATGGGGTTTTAAGCAAGTGCTTTCCCCGAGTAAATGCTTCTGTGTTATGTGTGATTTATTTCTCCATATCAGTTATATGCGTTCTTATTGATGTTGCTCATGTTCGATTAAGCTTCCACTAAATTGGTTGTAGAAGTAGATCAAGTATTTTGCTTTAGTCTATTGCATTATCAGGTGATCTACAGGTGGAAATTTCTACATAAACTTGGAATCCTTCATTGTAAGGTTTAAAAAATGAGCAAGTGTTGGGTTCACTTGGCCATAATCTTAGACAAACTGTGTTGAGGGGTATCAAGGATTTAGAATTGGTTTTTCCCTAGGATTTTTCCATGAAAATTGTGTATTATTGTTTTTATGTTATAATTAATTATATGTGTATTTCTCACATGCGTATTCCTAACATGTGGTATTAGAGGGATGGTTGTGAGCTATTGCATGAGGTTATCATGAAATGGTAAGGTGCAAGGAATTGAGTGTGGATGGATCCATTAGTGTGATGGGTCAGAAGCTTGAGAAGAAATAGATGGTCAAACCCATTAACATATTCATGGAGTCCATATAGTTATATATACATGGGAAGATGGCTACGAATTGAGGTAAACGCGACAGAAAGATGAGAAAATGGTAACATTTATAAGTTCATAGATATCAATTTGAAACAAACTTGGAGATGATTTTTAATTAAAATTGCATGTAAGTGGCCATATGGCTGTAAGACCTAGTTAGGTATGCATACCCATGGTAAATTCTAGGGGGCGGATGTGACTTTTCTAGATTGGACTCGAAGAATTTTGCTAGGTTAAGTTTAAAGGGGGGGATTTTTAAATAAACTAGAGTTGGTTGTGAAGTCAAAGTTCCTAGGTCTATAGTATGTGGTTTTCAAGCACATAGTATTGGTGTCAACCCCTGGTATTGAATGTAATGAAGCCTATAAATAGGATTGGAATCCTTTATTTTAAGGTGCTAAGAAGTGATTTGGTTTAAGGCTCACTTCGTCAACACTTAGTGATGTTTATTACAGTGAAAATTGTCATATTCATAATAGAAAAATTAACAAAGTGTGTACTTATTAGAAAATGTAATAAAATCTACAATAATGAAACTAACTCATAAAATTGAGCCATAAAATGAGCCATTTAATAAAATTAAGCCCTTTTGTTTAGTATTTATGTAGAAAATTAAAATTAATTAAATGAGAAGTTTACAAGATGCAACTTTGTCTCATATGTGGATAGGTTTTTGCTATTAAACATGAAGTGGTTACACTATGGTCTTGGTCAAAGAAACTTATGCTATATAGTAACAATATTAAGATAATCTAGGATCATAGGTGTCGAAGGGATTATCATGTGTTCCATAGAAATAATTGAAACATCATTTTCTTGGGGTCTTAGTATTTCATCTAGTAATCAAGTAGAAACATATGTTTTATTACAATGATTGAGGATAGAAAATCATTCTTGTATCTAATCATTGATAATGGTAGGAGATTCAAATACTATCATGGGAAAGATGGTATCGAATATTTCCCATTTGATAATCTATTAGCTTCAATGTTAAATCAAGTAAAACAAGAAGCTCTTAAATTCATCAACATTAAGTTCCTTCATGTGCTTTGAGAGTATAATAATTTTGTGGATGGATTTTATCATCAAGTTACATCCCTAAAAGAGGTGGTTGGTAATGTAAATGCTAACGTTTTAAATCAACCCATACCTTAATTATTTTAATATGAAGAGTGAGGTAAACAATAGGAATTTAAGGCATCACATGGTAGACAACATGGTCGCCTAGTTGTATAGTAGGGCGAGTAATGAAAAGAGACTAGAGACCTCTCTTCACATTCCTAGGCTCTCAAATTTGCACAAATTCGAACCCATTAAAGGATATTTCTCCTTTCAAGGTGTGATTATGGCTCCTTGGTATGAAAATTGAAGTGGAAACCATAGTTATTATGTTTTTGTGGTAGTTTGGAAAGTCTTGTTTGTTTGATTAGGGTGGAGTGTATGTTTTTAATCTCTTTAAGGATTGCAAGTGAGCCCCATTCTCTGCCTTCTTCCAAACCAGGAAGACTTGTATTTGTATCAACTAGCTTAAGCAACCTCTCAAGGTATTCCATTTGTGTCATTGTTTTTTCTCTTGGGGGATTTTCAATCCTTTATCTGACTTTTGTTTGAAATTCAAAAGGAAATTTTTGTTAGGTGGAAACATAGACATTATAGTGCATGGAAATACTCAATTTTGGGTCTCCCAAGATTGGAAGGTTCTAACCTTTTCAACTTAGGGGAAGTTTCAAGCTTTGGCTTTGGGATCTCTATTTGTAATCCCATCTCTCCTCTAGGTGTAATTTTGTTTTTTCTATGTTTCTATTCAAACTTTTTCAAGTCGATTTCATTAGGGTTTGAAGGTGAAGCAAATCATCTACATAGATGGTAGCACAAAGAATTTATAGGTGATTTTGAGCCTTGATTATAATTGAATTTTAATTGAATTAGGTGTTGCAGGAGATGATACATGTCGTAGGGAATCAAGAGGAGTATATATGCTAAGAAAAATTCAATATTCATAGCTACAATAAAAATGAGTGAAAATCAACACTAAATCATCACTCGGAAAGCAACAATATGGACATACCTGTTTAACATAAGTGGCAAATAGTTGGTATTGAGGAAAAATGAAAAAAATAGGATTACAGTAATTAATTTTAGTAAGGGGGATTAATCTTGGGTTTCAAGTCTAGTGCAATTAGCTAATTCAAACTTTGAAGTGTTGAAGGAAGATGAGATACACCAACTAGCTAAAGTCAAGGAAATCATAATTCTAGACTAAAAAATAATGGAATTAGAAATGGAAGAAGCGACCAATCATTATAAATTCATCAAAATTTTATGTTTTATAAATCCATTAGAATTTTAATTTATTATGTTAAATCTAGACCACAAAAAAATTAAAAGTTTTGCCAACATATCTAAATAAGCTTTATTATAATTACAATTTTTGTTAATGTAAAATCCCTTGATAACAATTTATTTAACAACCAATTTTGATTTTCTTAGCACTGGTGAGTAGATATTTTTATAAAATGTGCGCCTAGAACACAACACAATTGGGAGATTTACATCAGATTCTAGGGTCATATTCTTTGATAAAATAAGACAAATTGAGAGTTTCTACATCACTAATACCCTAGCTATTTTCTACATACATCTTGCTAGTGAATTGGCAACTATAGAGCCTACAAAATTGACCACATAGTAGAACAATTTTACAAAATTTTGTCATTCCCCAAATGAGGAGTCAACTAAAATAGATTGTGCCTGATATGCACTTGCATTTCCATCTGAAGTCTTATGTCTTGAGGTTGGACTTATTGAAGAGAGGTTCTCAAATTAGTTGTGAAGGGCATCTATTTCATCAGTTTGATGATTGATTTGAAGTTGGAAGCCCTACATTCTTTCATATTGTTCTGCAACAATGAAGGAGAGTTGAAGGAGCAGTTGCAAAAGAGAATGAAAATCCATGTTTTCATTGATAAGAAGGTGTGGGAATAGGGGGAAATTTGAGAATCCCTCTCCTCCATTTTCATGTCCAGTATTGTCCATCACGACTTGTAGAACAAGCTCTCTCCAATTCCAACCACTATCACTAGCCAAGACAGTCTCAAATTCCCAATTGCATGGCAAACATAACAGGATTTGAAAACCAAACGCCACAAGGAAATACCAAGTACTGACAAAGATTGTATGAAGAGAACTATAAAGAAGGAAAGATATTGAATCCCCCTTGGGAGGCAAAGAGATTGATATAATAAAACTACTGTGTGGAGCCACGAGCTATTGATCTGCACTGTACTCAGATAATCACGTCCTTGGTCATTTTCCTTTGCAATTTTCTAAATTTTGCGCATAAACAATTGTTTCTTCCTTTTCTTTCTAGGACCTTGATTGGAGAGATTGGCTACAAGAGACAAATTTGATGAGTCATCCTTAGCCAAGTTAGGCCTCGGTGCTAGTCTCTCACCTAGCACTTGTGGACTCAAAGGGATTTCCCAAACATTAAAGAGGTGGATCCAACTATCACACTATCTTGAAGACCACTGAATTCCTTTAAATAGATAATAACCAGATCCAATTCATTACTCTCCATGAAATAAAATATCGAGCTTTGTACCTCTCGCACGAACACCATCCTTCTTATGTGAGCAATGGAGCTATCAATTCAAATTGTTGGAGATTGTAATGTGCACATGGGATTTTATGAGACGGATCTTGCCATTTAATCTCACCCTCGTTGATGTATAAGGAGGCATGTGGCCTGCATGTTAGCCCCATTCCACTACCTAAGAGATTCTACAGTCAGTGATAATTAATAACTCACATATCATTGATTGAACCAGTGTGACATTAATGCATAGGAGGTGGACTATCAAATGAATATTTTCCTTCTTGATTCTAATATTTTTGTGGATTGTGTACAAATAGACCCTTATCATTTTCATTATTAATTCGTCGGATGGTTTTCCATCCTTATTTCCCATTGATCTTTGTTTGCCCCTTCCTCAAGTTGCATGCTTGATTGGCTTGTTTGTGAGCTTCAAAGTTTTTAGCTCCTAAGAAGCTTTTCTGTTGAAAGGAACCCAAGAAACTCATGATTCTTCAAAGGAGAAGATTTAGATTATTACTCTTGGGAGTTGTACCCTTCTACAAGAATTGAATTTTTATGAGGGAGTCCCCAACAATTATAGTCTTGGAGATTCCTTTTTCCTTGGCAAGATGGAAACCTAGAAAGACCCTGTACATCTTTGCCATGTTGTTTGTTTCGTTGCGAAGACCCTAGGTGTACTCAATTTCTTGTTGCCAGATCCCAAAGGATCCCTCCCCCTCTTGTTGCCCCTACAACCAATTTTTATTTTAATAAAACACTCCTTACAACTTAATTTTGTGATGAGACATAAATAATGATAGTCTATAGTTAATGAATTACCAACACATAAATTTATATACTTATTATTAGTTTTATTTTGTTCCATAATCTCCTTGAATGTATGCTTAAGCTAAAGGCGTGTAGTACTTTCAATTTGTTTGTGTATAATTTGATAGTGTTTATGCACATATATCTCTCATACATACACACAAATGTAGGATCATTACAATTGCATAAGCTAACAATAATTGATTTACTTAAGAAATGCCCCATCTATGGATGGTAGATCTATATTAACCTTAGATTTATTAAGTGTTGAAAGAGTTCAAATAATTTTTAGGTACATTGAATTTGGATGGGGAAGATAACAATTATTCCTCCCAAACTTCTTTTTATAATATATACATAATTGACATTGAAATATTTTTTAAAACTTTTTTTTCTCTCTATATATCAAATTAATCTCTCTCTCTCTCTTTATATATATAGACAGAGAGAGAAATATTGATTTTTTTCATTACTATTTTTTAAATTCCACAAGTCAACTCCATCTATGATATTGAAATATTTTATTTATAACACCCATTGATCTCTCTCTTTCTCTCTCTCTCTCTAGTTAAGATTGAAATATAATAATTGATATAGATATTCAAATATTTTATTTAAGGATCACATATAGATATATGTGCAGTTGATATTGAAATATATTAGTTAAAACAGACACTAAAATATTTGATTTAAGTCTTACACTAAAATATTTTTTAATTATGAAGGAATTACATATTCAAATTGGAGAGTGAAAATACAAGAATTTGTAATACGAACTTATTATTTAATACGAATGTTGAAATATGTTTTGTTTTGTTTTTGAGAAAGAAAACTACTTCATGCTAGTTTTCAATATAACACTAACCAAATATTATTGCATATTAGTTATCAATATAACACTAACCAAATATTATTTCATACTAGTTATCAATATAACACTAACCAAATATTATTGAATTCTGTTAGTTTGGAAGAGATGTTGTAATGTAAACATAAACATTTTGACTTAGTAAAATAAAAATAAATAACTAAATTAATGATTTACTGTTTATAGGTTTTGGGCTCCACGTTTGGACAACCCATGGTTTTGTCCAATATATTTGTTATGATGAAGCTTATTTAAAGGCTTGAGGAAATCATTATGGAATGCATCCATCTTAATGTGGAACTTTGATCCCTTCATGGCTTGGTAGATTTGAATTTAATGAATATTTTATTTTTATTTTTATTTTTTAAAGGAAGATGTGCCAACTCCAAATTCAGGATGGAATGAGTTACAATCCCTCTCGTACTAAGGTATATTAAGTTAAATATTTAATTTTTATTATAAAATGCCAATATAATAAATTAAGAGATTGTAGGGATTAAAACTTCCCAAATCACTGGGATACCACAAGGACTTGCCAACATTGCCGTCATTTACCATTATACTTTACACCCATAAACATAATTGATATAAATTATAATAAATTAAAAAGCTTCATAAAACCATAAATTGAAAAATTAATTAATAATTAAAAACCTTTTTTAAAGATTTATTATAATATTATTTTGTTTTATAATAAATTAAAAATTTAATATCTGGAAAACAATTATTTTAATGAGAACATGCAATTCTTAAATCTTTTATTGAACTTTATTAATTCAAATAAAATAAAAAGTTAAATTTTAAGTAATCACACTTTTAAATATTATTTAATTAATTATTTAATATAAATAAATTTTAGTGTATTATTTTAAATTATGTAATTACCAATATTTTATTATTGGTGACTATTTTAATTATTAAGTTGAGATTAATTCTACCATTGTTTTAGAGGAAAAGTTCTCACTTATATTAACGCTTTGCAAAATGTAAATTAATAATATCAATGTTAATATACTAATCTCATATTTCATTAGCCCTAATTTAATAATACTTAACCCTTAATTCATTAATTTCTTAATTTATTCATTCTATTTAACTATGAAATCATTAAATTCCTAGTCTTTAATACACTACATGATGCAACACCTATTAAGTCCAATCCATTATTATGAACCCCTTAATATCTAACCCATTACTTATTAAATTAATAACCCAACATAACTCCAATCACTAATCTACTAAACCCCTTCACCATTAACCCACCAACCAACATACTCTCTAACCATTGATCCATTAACCAACAATTCCTCTAATTATTGATGAAACAACTCAATCACTCCTTAACTACCCACTTATTATAATTGACTATTGTTGATTAAAACCATTGATCCACTAACCAACAATACAATTCATCTAATCATGGATTAGCTAACTCAATCACCCCTTAACTACCTACTTATTATAATTGACTATAGTTAATTATAATTAATCATGGTAGATTATAATCCAATATAGTTATTTATAATCTTAATTCTACCAACCCACTCATACATAACCCATAAATCTTTAAATCATTGCTCACTACATGTGGTTATTAGCATAGCTCATTAAATGTGTTTAATTAGTGAAGTTTATAGACAAAATAGTATTTTTCATTGGAATCAAACAATATAATTTCAAGCAAAATTGTAATTTTATGTTGTTTAAAATACATTTTTGAATCTATAAACTAATTCAACACACTAGAAAACCTCAAGTCACTCTGTTTATTTAAATGAGAATTATATAAATAGTTAATTGAACTTTTATGACACTTTTTTTAATTATTTTCAAGTTTTCATTACAAATTTATGTCAATTCAAATACTCTATGTATTTGTTCTTTTTCTAATATATTTTCAAATAATTTTATTTAAAATTTGTTGTTTGTTAAAAAAATTTGACAAATTTATCTTACTTCAAATATTCTAAGTTTTTGTCTTTTTTAATATATTTTTCAATAAATTTTGTTAAAAACTTGTTAGTGTCAAAAATTTATTGCCGAAATAATTATTGGACTTATTAAATCAGATAAACTAAACAATCACATATAATAAATTCTAAATAGAAAAATATTCTGAAAAATTAAAAAACTTTAATTCTATTATACCAATTTTAAATTAATTAAATCAAACAAAAAAATTATATGCACAAATTCTAATCAAAAATAAATAAATAAAATTAATAAAACAATATAAACACCTGAACTGTAATATAGGACCCCAGATTCCAATGAAAAGAAAAAGTTTGTAAAACAATTAAACTCCTATCCATAAAATAAATTAGATTCAACATTGTATACAAGACTAATTGGGACTAAACCAGAGTATAGTCCACATTATAAGAGCATGTGTTTCCTCTGAAGAGGTCACAGGTTCAAAACAGAGATGGCGGTAGAGTTATGTATGCCTTGACTAGACTTAGCAGATTCAAATCGCTGCGGGAGTGGGCCCTTGTCCCAACAAAACAAGGGGGTCTCATACCCAATTTGGTGTCTCAGGAGGGGAGGTGAGTATGTATGCCTTCGTGACTTAGCAGTTCAATCGCTGCGCGAGGTGGGTCCCTTGTCCCACAAACAAGAGGGTCTCATACACCAATTTGGTGTCTGGCTTGGCTGTGACCTTAAAAATGGATATTATTATTATTATTAAAAATAATAATATCCACCAATACTGTGGTAAAGTCTACAGAAATATTAGATCCAAAATTATTCCAGAGCTAATAACTCCTCTATAGTGTAGGATGACATTTATTATTTTACAGAAATATTAGATCCAAAGCTAATAACTCCTTTATATTTATATTGTAGGATGACATTTATTATTTTATAACAGGATATAACGGACATACATATTCCTAGTTTATAAAGCTATTAATGCAGTTTGATGGTATATAAACAATTATATATCCACGTTTAGATTTAAACGAATATATATCTACCTTTAAATTTAAACAAATATATTATTTAAACAAGTATATTATTTCAGTGGATTTAAACAAATATTTTACCTAACTCAACTATGCATTATTTAAATCAGTATCTTATTTAGCCTAATTACATTATTTAGTGGTAGTCTAATTAGTCCGAGAAATTGTTCAAAATTATGGAAATTCCAATTATATTTAGAAAAAATATGGCAAAGGATTTTGTAAATTTAAGTTATAGTTGTAAACTTCAAAATTTTAGATGTCCATTTTAGGTGTCCTCAAATGATGCTGAATCCATTTTTACCATAAAAACAAGATTCAAACAGTCTCTACAAAAAAAATTTGAAATTTTTTTTACCCTAATTCCAACCACTTTTTGACAGTCCAGCCACTTTTAACCATCCAAACAATTCCTCTACCTCGTTAAACTACTCCAATTATTTCAACGAATACCTTATCTGAAGATAAGCATATACAACCACGCCCATTAATGGGCGGACCTCTTTAATGGACTTGTAGCCTATTTGTAGCCTATTAAATATTGGTTCATATTTTCAATATGGAACATTGAAAGCACTGGGGCTGAACATTACGGCTTAGAAAAAGGAATCGGTCGACTGTGTATAGTTCACTGAACAAAAAACTAAACTGCACGAAAACCTTGGCTCTTAGTGTTTGTATGATCCAAGTGGGAGTCCCGCAAAGGTAGCCATTAACCGACTGTCGGTTGGGTTTTTTCGACAAAGACAAGCACAAAGAATCTCGATATTTTCAACCGAAGGCAAGTAGCCACGCCACAGTATTGCTCTTAAATTTAATACCCTCCACTATATTAACGAATTGATTTGCTCTTAAATTTAATACCCTCCACTATATTAACGAATTGATTTTTATTTTTAATCTGATCCTATTATATCAAGCTTTCGCGGCCGAGATCAAATGTTGAAACGAGAGGCGGCCGCTGCTATTTTTGTTCTGTTTCTGCTCGCACCACGGCTTTCTGGTAATCCCCTGCTCCTCTGTTCCCTATGGTTCAGTTAAATCGGAAAATGGCGATATATTAACAGGGGAAATTTGGATGTGTATTGCAGGTTGTGGCGCGACGGTTTTCACACTGGTTAACAAATGCCGAGAGACTGTGTGGCCCGGAATTCTTCCCAATATCCCCAACCAAGAAGCGGGTTTCGTTCTCCAGTCGGGGAAGTCGCAGAGGATGAAAACTTCGGCCTGGTCCGGCAGAATCTGGGGACGAAGCGGCTGCAATTTCGACAGCTCCGGCGCCGGCTCTTGCGAAACAGGCGACTGTGGGAAAGTCCTCAACTGCAACGGCGCCGGCGGGGAGCCGCCAGTTTCGCTGGCGGAATTCACACTGGACGGTAGCAGCAACCACGACTTCTACGACGTTTCGCTCGTTGACGGCTACAACCTGCCGCTCGACATAACGCCTTCCACTACCACTGATTCTGCGGCTTCGAATTCCAGTAGCAGCACAAATTGCCGCAGGGTGGGTTGTGACAGTGACCTGCGCGACAGCTGCCCCAGCGAGCTGGCCGTGCGAGCCGGTGGCCACGTGGTGGCATGCAAGAGCGCCTGCGATGCCTTCAATACGTCTGAGTATTGCTGTACCGGCCAGCATGCCAACCCCAACACGTGCCAGCCGAGTCAGTACTCGGTGGTTTTCAAGAAAGCCTGTCCGACTGCTTATAGTTATGCCTACGATGACCGGACCAGCACTTTCACATGCCCATCATCCTCCACTGATTACACCATCACCTTCTGCCCCGGCGCCTCCTCCGCCTCCTCTTCCTCCCCCTCCTCCGCCTCCGCCTCCGCCTCCGCCTCCGCCTCTGCTTCCGCTTCGCCCTCCACCGTCTCCTCCTTCGGGTAAGCACCGATTCAAAGACAAATTTAATGAATTAGATTTATATTTTCATTTTTCATTTTTCATTTTTTCATTATCATTATAATTTTTTTTTTTTTTTCTATAAAATATGTGGATATTATTGATCTCATTAATTATAATATGAAGAAAAACAATTAATTATAATATTAAAGGAAAACAATTAAATTCATAACAGTAAATAATTAGACTTTAATCTACACGAGTTAAGGGAAAAACGATATAAATGAATTTCCAAAAAGTTAAATTATATCTAATCCCAATTTTTATCTCTTTGCAGGTTAAAACTACGGAAGCAAGCTTACACACTCCATTTATTCGAGTTATTTATCTTTATGAATATTTTTATGCTTTTGTAAATAGTTATTTACTTTAATGTATTTTTTTTAAGACCTTTATTTCCTGTGGTGCTTTTGTAATGATCAACCATGGAATAAAACTTGATTGATGTGCTTTTGGTAATGATGAATCATGGAATCATGGTAAATGTGTGATTTTAAATAATTAATCAACGAATGAAACTTGATGCGTTTCGTAAGCATCTAAGAGTACAAGCATATACATTTACATATCATATCATATACATTTACAAATCATTTAATACATATTATAATCATTTAATACATATTATAGTGGTAAAAATGAATAAAAATTAATAATGGATGAAATAATTTTTTCATGGATATTTTTTGAGTTAGTTTTAATCAAAATCTGATATAGATTTTTAAAAATTTGTGTTTAGCTTGAGTTTAAATTGTTTAATCTAAATAATTTGGTGCTCTGAGGGTTTTCAAGAGCGTTGGATACATTTATACATTTAAAAATTATTTTAAAACAACAAAATCTGAAATTGTAATTATGAAGAAAGAGTACTACGCCTTATATATATATATATGAAATTTTGAAATTACGTTTTACATATATATATAAATGAAGTTATTTATAAATTCATTTTAATTTTGGTTTTATCATATATTATGTAATAATTAAAGTTTTGGAGGGGATTTTTTTTTGTAAATACTATCTATACAGCTGAGTGGCTAATGTTTAAAGCATGTGTTTCTCCTTAAAAAGTTACAAGTTCAAAACAAAGGGGGTAGAGTTATATGCCTTTGTAGACTTAGTAGTCAAATGCTGTGGCCGAGGTGGGTCCCTTCTCCACAAACAAGGGGGTCTCATACACCAATTTGCTGTCTGGCTTGGCTGTGACCAATGTGTGTGTGTGTGTCTATTATTTCTTGAGTTGCATGCTCTTATAATATATATATATATATATATATATATATATATATATATAGATATATTATATTATATATATATATGTCAATCCAACAATGACATGATATGCATGATGTTCCTTTGTATTCCATTGAGAATCTTAATTATGTGGAAGTGGGTCCCTTGTCCCACAAAGAAGGTGGTTCATACACCAATTTGGTTGACTGGATTCTGTGACCTTAAAAATGGATGTTATATATATATATATATATATAATAATAATATATATATATATGTCAATCCAATAATGACATGATGCATGGTGTTCCTTTGTACTCCATTGAGAATCTTAATTATGTTGACTATGTAAAAAATACACACACACATTAATTATAGAATATTTCTTTCATTCTCTTTATATAAAGTTGATATTGAAATATTTTTTTGATCTCAAACATTGAAATAAACATTTTATATATAGTTGACATTGGAGGTTAATAATTTATCTTAGTAGGGTAATATGTGTGTCTATTTTGGAATAGGCTTTCCAGAATTATAGTTTAATTATCAATAATTATGAGGGATTTTATTTATAATTGACATTGGAAGTTAATAATTTATGTTAATAGGGTAATAGGAGTGTCTATTTTAGAATAGGATTTCTAGAATTATAATTTAATTATCAATAATTATGAGGGATTTAAACTCCATGAAACATTTTAAAATATTCTTAGTAGTATTCAGAAGTCAAAGATTGATATTTATCTCAAGAGTTGTTATGTCCTTTCTTCCCCTTTAATTAAATTGATTAATTTAAAAAATGTCATATGAAGACAAATTATGATTTTTTGGGTATGTGGTATTAATAATCCATGATATTGACCCATAGTATTACAACAAAGCTTATTTATAGGTTAAAAATCTCCACGATAAAGTGGGGGTGAATCTATATGCTTGTTACATGTTTTTTAATGTATATATGCTTAACTCGTATATTATTTCTTTTTACGATAGTAATAAAAATAAAGTTATAATTTAGTTAATTACCCTAATAGGGTATCTAGTTTGGAAGAAAACTTTTAGATTTTCAATTTAATTATCAATAATTATTAGGCGGGTATGGATTTAACCTCCATGGATATTCTATAATATTTATAGTAGTATACACAAATTAAAAGTTGAGATTTATTTCCAAAGTAATCATACTTATTTTAATTAAATGGATTAATTAAAAACTATGTCATATGAACAAGTGTCATATGAGTGAGTTATGTCTATTTTAGGTATGTGGTATTGATAATCCATAGTATTTCTATTTATAGATTAAGAATTTGCACAGTAAAGTGGAGGTAACTATCCATGGTTATTAGGTGAATGGTTGAGATTTAAGCTCCATGGAATATGCCTAGTATTCAAAAATCAAAGGTTAAGATTTATCTCCAAGTTAGTTATTTCATTTTAATTAATTAAAGGAAATGTCATATCAACATGTATCATATTGAGCATTTAGTATTCATAAGTCATGGTATTGGCCCATAGTATTTTAATTAAAGCTATTAACAAGCAATTGCCAAAAGGTGCAAAGATACACCCAAGGAATAAAAGATTTGGGAAGACCATCTCCCCAAGAATAGAGCAAAAGATGAGCTCATAATTAAATTTTAGAATTCTAAATCAGCTACATAATTTCAAAACAAAAACTTTTAATAACACAAATAAGCATAAAGTTTTATTTATAAAATACAAATAACTAAATAAATTTAATTTCATTCAACATAATGATGACAAACAAATATTCATGTTTGCTAAAACTTTACATGCACACAAAATTTGTAACTAAAAAAACTAAATCTTACACCCAGTTTAATTACATGCTAACATTTCACCCTGCTTATTATTATGTTTATGTGGTTGTATTGGTTGGAGCACAATGTTTCTACAAAGGCTACGAAGCCACATTCGGCCCCTTGAACAAGATAGTGGAAATTCGTTCAGATTGAGACTCACAAGGGTATGGCACACAAACTGCCTCCATCATCACGACCTATTTCATTGATGGAGTCAACATGAATGAGTATGTGCACATAATCTCCAAAGGAATGGTGCCCAAAGCATGTATTATGGTCTACAAAGTTTGTTGGGTATCTGACTGCGTGACCTCCGACCCGCTCTCTGCCTTCGAGAATGTGTTAGACGATGGAGTTGATGTTATCTTGATGTTGGTTGGGTCAAATACAGTTCCTTATGTTAAATTACTAGAAATCTCATCGAAAGAAGATGGTCAAGTTTAATTAGTCAACCATGGTCATTGTCAGTAGGAGCCTCGATGGTGTATCAATCATCATGATGAGCTAGCAGGCTAGAAGATTCGAAGGAAGAGGAGGTGGAGATTGATTTGGGGTATTTCCATCTAGCACAACCCATGCCATTTTCAATCCCTAGCTCTTGTGAACCTCCAAGTGACAATTAATGAACCAAATGCTTGAAAAATTACCCAATAATTATCAAAATCAAATAGATATGAACAATAGAATTTGATCAATGCGACCAGGATTGTAATAGGGGAATGAATTGAATACATTTAAAAAATATTACCTGGGTTGTGTGCTCAGAATTGAATAGCCACCTAACCTCCAATAGGAACTTCGACGATGTTTCTCTAGGGAGGATCCACTAGATTGAATTATTTAGGGTTAGAGCGTGGATTGTAGTTCCCCGTGCCCCACCCAACAATGAAGAAACCATACCCGTGAATATGGAGGAGATGACTCTCTAGCCCAACCAAACTTGTATCTTGCAAAACCACTTGTATGGTGGCATTGAAGGGAACCACTTTGAGCCTCGTGTTGTTCAGAGTTCGTGTGTTGTTGGGAGGAGTGCCCATGTAATTAAATAGAAATGGTGGATTGTTAAGGAAATTCAACTTGTAAACTCCTTTTGAATGCCCAAAGTAGTCGGCTTGAAGAAGCGCAGTGGATGAGAGAGCGAAAGATATGTTGTCCATGGAGGTTGTGAATTTGGTTCCATTGGGACCTTGGCATTTTTGCTGTTTGGGACATGGATTCAACCCAAACCCACAGTGAAGAAAAAGTGCTTATCAACATTTTGAGGAATGTGCATCAACACTTTCTAGATATGTGGTTAAGATGGATCTATGCTAGTATACAACATAATATAAGGTAGATGTCTAATTCCTTTCATGGTAAACTTCGAGTTGACAGTTAATGAATATACATATTTGGTTGGTTTTAATTAAAAGCGTTATAAAACATTCATTGTTGGTATTACAACTTAGTATGAGGGAGATATGGTAAAATAATTTCCTCTTACTCTCAATAGGAAATATTTTGATTTCTATGTGAAGTAGCATAATTTTATATCAAGTTTAAAAATATATAAAGCAACTAAAAGTTTAAAAATGATTCTTTTTTCTGCTTGTGTGTTATAGATGGTTTAAAAAAACATGTATATAGTATATCTAGTAATTAAAAAAATGAATTATTATGGTGAAGTTGTGTAATCTACTATATCTAATCCAAGTGTCCAAGACTATTTTCAAGGATTTGAATCCATTTATACATTAAAAAATGCAATTTAATCTGTATAGATACATAATAATCATTGATCACTCAAGTGATGAGAGGGATAAACTCTCTCCAAGTACAAAACTATTTCAAGTTTTATAATCTAAATGAATTTTACGCCTCAAGGAATTTGATCCCTATAAACTCTTGCTAAAATTCATTGAAAAGTGAGACTACAATAAAGTTAATATTAAAACCATAACTTTAACAATCAAAATTATTGCAACAAAATTCATAAAATCAATTTCTTTTTTTTAATCTGAAATCAACCTCCTCTATCTTCCCATTTTGTATAAGATAAAACTAGAAAAACCCTATAAAATCATTTTATTCTAATTAAAATTATAATAATTTTGAAACAATATCTAAAAGATATTACAATAAACCAATTATAGAAAATTTAAAGAGTATTTTAAAAATAATAATAATATATTTTAAAAAAACTTAAAATAAAAACAGCATATATTCTAATATTTTAATATTTTTAATTTTAATTTTTTTATATATTAATTTATTTTTTAAATTTTAAAATATATTTGTCTTTATGCTTTTCTCAATATCCTTCCCATTTTGGAGAAAGAATAGCCTGATTTTAAAACTAAAAAAAATCAACCTGCTTTTAAAATTAATAAATTGATAGAAAATCAAAATATGATCCAACATTCTCTATTATCCATTATTACCCACAAATGAATTAGACATTACCGTGACATATCCCTGTAAATATTATGTTTTGTGTTTCTTTACAATTTCACATATCATTGTTGGATGAATAACACCATTTTCTCCCAAATTAGCTAAATTTTCTCCTCCATATAAACTATTTGAAATTCAACGTTGGGAAAGCATCTTTTGGATTTATTGAAACACCTTGAATGACACTATTGTTAAATTGAACCAATCAAATTTTGACACTTACCTATACCTATAGCTAAATTTTCTCCTCCATATGTTATAAACTATTTGAAATTTGACGCCGGGAGAGCATCTTTTGGGTTTATTGAAACAACCTTGAATGACACCACATGTGTGCATGCCACCACATCGTTCCTCTCTGCTCCGTGACAGTGAAGTTGTAAATGTAACTCTAATCATGCTAGTCACGTGGAAACATGAAAATAATAGATGTCACTGAATGGTAAAACAAGAAACAGACATATGTCAAACAAAGATGAAAAGGGTAGACAGATGCCTAGCCTGAACAATTTTAAAAAGGGACACCTTTGGGGTAACAAGTTAAGAGTTTCCATGATAAGTTAAATCTCCGTGGTTAAAAATATTGTTACATATTTTTAAAATGTATATATGTTTGACTCATATATTAATTATTTTTATAGTTATTGGATGAGAGAGGAAAATATGCTCTGCTTTGTGGCCATGCGGCCTTGAGCGATCCTACCCTTATTAGATCTGATTGGCGACATGCCTCTTTTTCTGCATTAGCTCTCTGTGAGGTCCTCTTCAATGCAGATCTTTCGATAAGCTTCATGATTGGCCCTTCTCCTTCCACATTTTTCCTTTTTTGCACAATTGTGTTTTAGTTAGGCCAAGTGGTTAGCCATGACCAGTCTGACCTCCCCATCTTGGATGGATCAGGAGATCACATATTTTAACTCTCTGGTAACCAATGGACCTAGTTCCAAAAAGCCCCCCCCTTCTTAGGTCATTAAGAAGTTGGTCGAGATCCTGAAAGTGGAGATATTTGGCCCCCATGCCAGAATGTGTGCCCTTCAACTTTAATAACATGGTCTAGTGGGCTAGTTCATGGGCTTGTGGCCATATCCTAGATCTGTATAAATGTGGATTAAAAAAATTGGAAACACTTAATAGAAGGGGATATCACCTCTTCCTTTTACGGAAATGGATTTTTCACCTTCTTTTTTGAAAACAAATCAGATCGAGATATGATCTTCTAGAGTGGTCTGTATTTTATGGGTACCCAAGGCTTTTATTTGGATCAATGGAGCCCCAACTTCAATCTTGATTGTGATGTCCCCTCCGTTGTTCCAGTCTATGTTAAGGTTCCATTTCTTCCCCTTCATTACTGGAATGACACTGCATTTAGAATAATTTTAAATGCTTTGAGAAAGTATGTCGACTATGAACTTCCTTTCCATGAGCTTTTCTCCTATGCCTGTATTTGTGTAGAGGTAGATTTGGAAAAGGGGCTATCTTTTATTATCAACCTTATTTTGGACAATTGGTCCCATATCCAAGAGTTCAACTATGATACACTCCACATCTAGTGTAAAGTTAGCCATGAATATGGTCATCTTGGTAGAAATCTCCCAACAAAGCAAGATGAACATGAAAAGTAAGGAGATTTAGGAGAATAGTGACAAGAAGCAGAGAAAATATGAGGAGATAATTGGCAGAAGCATCCCCCTAACAAATAGCAGGAACAAGAACACCTGAAAGGAATTAGACCCACCTCTCCTAAGAACAAATCCATTAGTAGTGGGGAAGGAACAATAAAGTGCATATACAATAGAGACAATGGAAACATATATGAAATCCTTGAAAACAAAGAAGAAGAAGGAAAAATCCCTCAAGAAGGCCCCCTTGAATCAAACCATCCAATAATCCAATATGATCTCCAAGAGCTCACGATATTGATGGCTGAACCATGACCTAGGGGAGAACTCGAAACAAATCAAATTGATTCCTCTAAAGAAGAAGAAGATTTCCTTTCATCGAGAGAGGGCAACACAAGATCAACCTTTTTAAGTTCACCTGATGAGCAATATGAATCATAAAAGGTTAAAGAGACTGAATTCCAAACTTGATGACCTAGAAGGAAGACAAACTAAGAAGCTCATATAGAGTAAAATAGAAAAGGAGAAGGAACTAGGAGACTAGTATACCCCAAATTGTCTCCAAATGGGGGATACCAACAATAAGGGAAGCAAAAAGGATTTGGTGTTTCCCCACCTAAAGGGGACTCTCAACCCAAGAGTAAGTAATGATAGGTCTCTCCTGGAATTATAGGGGACTTGGGTCAGAAAAGAGAACGACAGAAGTGAAATCTCTAATAAGAAAAGAAAGAACCTCGATGACTCTACTCCAAGAGACTAAAATGGAGGACAATGAGGTCCTTGCATGACATCACAAGTTATGGAATGTCAATGGAATTTATTTAGTTAGTGCTAGAGGAGCTTTAGTTGGCCTTTACACTTTATGGGATCCACACCAATATCATCTCCTAAATTCACTCAATTTGACACATTGGCTAGCTACCTTTGTCATGGATATCGCCTCCAACTAGGTATGTTCTATCATCCATGTTTATGTGCCAGCTCATTTTAGAGAAAAAAAATAATATTGGGCCTCCCTCCAAGGCCTTCAGGAGACTAATTTTGGATCCTTTAACATATTTGGAGGGGATTTCAATACCAATTTACATGGCTGGGAGAAAAAAGGAGGCTCTCTTATTAGAGACCCCTTTCAAGAACAAGAGGATTAATTTATCAGTCACCTACAACTAATGGATATCAAACCATGTCACCTCCAATATACTTGGAACAACAAAAGAGTTGGACCAAGCCATATCGGTGAGGGACTGGATCAGTTCCTTATTTTGGACGCCTTTTTGGGTTGCAATCTCACCCTCTACTCATCCATCCTTCCCTGCAATGGTTCTAACCACTGCCCTATCAAGCTCGATATGTCTCCTCCTCTAAACTATGGACCTATACCCTTTAGATTATGTCCAATATGAATTCAACACCGAGATTTCCAAAAATTGGTTTGATTGTCATGACAGCTCAAGGTTGAAGGAATTCCAATTCAGATTTTGGAAAAATAGATCATAAGGCTTAAAAGAATTATGAAATCCTAGGTAGTAGCTTCACAAACTACTAGATATGAATCTATTCATGATCTGGATTATAAGATTTCTGAAATTCACTCCTCTGTGGAATCTGAGCAAGTAATAATTGAAATGTTGAATCAAGATAAAGAAACATTTGCAAAATGCCATTCCTTATTAAAATAAGAAAAAGTGTACCGAAGACTAAAATTTCGAATCATATGGCTTTAGGCTAGTGATAGATTTTTTTTTTCATAAACAAGCCAAGAACCAAGAGAAGAAGAATAATATTCCAGAAATCAGGGTGAATGGCATTAAGGTGGATGATTTCCAAAACTCAAGGAGGAGTATGTAACATATTTTAATAGTTTGTATGCTTAGAGAGGTTCCCCTTCAGAGGAGGATGAGGCTTATATTCTAGATCAAATCCCACATTTGATATCTGAAGAAATGAATCACTAGCTCACTGTCTTACCTATTGAAGAGGAAATCAACTAAGCGGTTTTTTCATTTCATCTGGAAAAACCCTCGGGACTAGATGGGTTTTTTTCCCATTTATATCAACATTTTTGGGACATTATTAAGTGATATCTATATAGAATGGTTGGATACTCATTGAAGCAACTTTGCATTGTAGGGGGTATAAATTCATCTTTCCTAGCCTTAATCCCCAAGGAACCCAACCCCTACTCTTGTTGAAAATTGCCGCAAGAAATTCTCAATTTGATTTTGGCTTGATTAATTTGAGAAAATTCAAATTTCCACATTAGCAGACAACTTAGATGCAGTTAACTTGTGTGACATGGCTTGTGTCACCCAGTTTACTCAATAAATTCACGTTGGAGGAGTTATAGTTAAGTTAAGCATGTGTGTTTGATATTTTGTAACAATCAAGGTTAGTTATTTCAAGTTGTTTTCAGTTAAACTAGTTCCAACTATTGGAAGGTCAATTGTGTAGTGGGACTTCAATCAAACTTAGTGATCGTCTTGTTAACTGATCAATTAGCTCAAAATAGCTAGCACATGTAGAGAATTCAAGTTCCCTAGCTATGGTGGAGATTCCAAGGCAATGTAACATTAGTTGTAGACTAATCTTGCATGTATAGTTGTTGCATATAGTCAGATGATCAACCTTGGGAATTGCACAATCCAATTTGGAGAAATTCCTAAATAATAGGGGCCTAATTTCTCAAGGAACTATGCAAGGAAATAGGGGCTCAAGTAGAAGCAGAAATTGACTAAGTCTAGGTTAGAGCTTCTCAATGAGAAAAGAGATAGGTTATTCACTTGCAGGTTGTGATCAATTGAGTAAAGCAATTGTAATACATCTCTATTCAGCATATTAATGCAAGAAAGCATTGGGGTTTTTAGCATATTTCTTTCCCCAGGAAAAATATTGTGCGCATGTGTGTTATTTCTTATTGCATGTCTGAAATTTTTGTTCTAAATTGTGAATTAACTTCTACAAAGTAGTAGAGTAGGTTTGTGTCTTATGATTTTGATTAAAAATTCATGAGAAGTTGCAAAAATACAACATAATTTCTACATGGTAATAGAGAATAATTCACATTGGAGTAGGAATTTCAAAGTTGTTTCTCAGGAGGTTCGGATTTACAGTTCAGTGTAGTAGGATCTCTTCAGAGCTAAGAACATGGCCTTCAATGGGTTGAGGCTAGAGTATGCCTTGGAAGGCACCTATAATTTCATTGCATGGAAGGATCACATGGAGGCAATATTGGATGAAAATGGCTTGCAAGAATACATTAAGACAAATGCTACAAAAACACAAGCATCTGATGCCCATAACCTTTGCTCAGTGGAAGAAAGATGTAGTCAAGGCAAGGAGAATAATATTGGAGGGAGTACAGGATCACATTGTCTCAAATATCCATGGGAAAGAAAACCCATTCTCAATGTGGAAAGAATTGACATAAAATTGTTTGAGAATAGTAGTGACCACAGGAAGCTGAAGCTCAAGGATAAACTTTGAAATATCAAGATGCAAAAGAATGACACTATTCCATAGTGTCTGAGTAGGTTCACACAATGTCATGATGAAATTGGTGGAGTTGGTGTTAATGTTGCAAAAGATGACTTGGTAAGCATATCCCTTCTAGGCCTTCTCAAGAGATGGCATATCTATTAAGATTCAGTGAACATGAGGGAGAAACTACCAAATTGGGAACACTTGTGGTCTGATTTGGTACAAGAGAAAATAAGGTGGAATACTAGGGATGGGACATCATCCAAGGGAAATGATGAAGAAAAAATTATATTGGTTGGAAAGGGAAAGAAGGGTAAAGGGGATAAATCTCAAATGAAACCAAAATCCAGCCAAGGGGGCAAGAAGAAAGATTTGTCCAAAATTAAGTGCTTCAATTGTCATGAATTCGGGAGTTATGCCATGACGCGTACACACAAAAAGGCAAGTAAGAAGACCTTAGGAGGAGGAGCAGGTGAATCCTTGGCTTCACATTTTGAGCTTGACTTTAATCTTATCGCGTGCATGGCCAACATAGTGATAGGGAGCGTGTGGTACCTGGACTCAGGTCCATTGTTCCAGATGATAGGGTGTAGAGAGTTTTTTAGTGACATGGAGGAGGAAGACTTGTAGATGCACATTGAGCTAGGGGACGACAGAAGGTATAACACAATTAGGATTGGTATAGTCACCTTTTAGAGGGAGTCAAGCTCCCCTCTCAAGCTCAAGGATGTCATGTTTGTTCCGAGCCTAAAG
Organism: Pinus taeda; assembly: GCA_000404065.3. Taxonomy (NCBI): domain Eukaryota; kingdom Viridiplantae; phylum Streptophyta; class Pinopsida; order Pinales; family Pinaceae; genus Pinus; species Pinus taeda. Next base: position 103,092 of record APFE031578055.1, read on the forward strand.
AAAAATCTCATCTTTGTTGCAGTTTTGGAAGACCATGGTTATGATGTGATCTTCAACAAAGGAAAGGCATTCTTGAGACACATGGCCATGGGATAGGTGAAGTAGACTAGGGTTCATGTGAAGAACCTATATAAGATAGATGTGGAAGATTGTGTTGCATTAAGCACAAAGGCGGAGAAGGTGAAGAGCCGCGATGTCGATGAAATTTTACATTGAAGACTTGGCCATTTGCATCATGGCACCCTAAAGATTATGCAACAAATAACCACTTCACTCCTCAAAGGAGCACTTGAGCAGTAGGATATATGCAAAGGATGTACCTTGGGGAAGTAAAAAAAATCCACATTCCATGATCACGAGTACAAAGCACATGTAGTCTTGGAAAGCATCTACTTTGATGTCTGTGGAACTTTCTCGAAAACCTCCACTGCCAGACATAAATATTTTATTTTTTGTATTGATGATTTCTCACAAAAGTGCTAGATCTTCTTCATGTGGAAGAAAGATGAGACATTCTCCAAGTTTATATAATTCAAGCACTAGTTGAGAAAGAAACCTACAAGAAATTGAAGGCTTTTAGGAGTGATAATGGAGGCGAGTATGTGTCAAATGAATTAAAAAAATTCTATGTGAAAGAAGGCATTCAACGAGAGTTGACAACAGCCCACAACCCACAACAGAATGGGGTGGCTGAGAGAAAGAACCATAACATTGTGGGACCACTAAGGATGATGTTGCATGACTAAGGCCTGCATTTGCATTTATGGGATGAGGCATGCAACACAACAATCTATTTGTAGAGTTAGATTCCTCATCGTATTCTAGGAATGGTTACACTGGAGGAGGATTTCTTGAGGAGAAAGCCGGATGTGTTGCACTTCAGAATTTTTTAAGCCTCTATTTACTACCATGTCTCGAAAGAAAGTAATCAAGGAAGAAGCTTGAGCTGACAACATAGTTGGGGGTGTTTGTGGATTACACATAAACTCTCGACAACTACCGTGTGTACTTGCCATACCTCATAACAAAATTTGTGTGAAGGGATGTAAAGTTTGATGAGGAGAAAGTGATGCAGTGCTCTCTTGAGAAGGAGCTTCATATCCCACAAGAAGAAGTGCTTTTAGTTCTAAAGGAGGAGCCTCAAGAAGTTATAGAGCAACCAAAAATTGAGGAGCAAAGAGTGGAGACATCCACTCAAGTATAACCACACAGAGAAGGTAGGAAAAGAATTAGGGAGGTTGATATACTCATGGAGGATGCGAGGGATAATGTGGGAGCTCTAAATTTGCACAGGCAGAGAAGGTCACCTGATCAGTATACTGGCTACATGGATCTAATGAATGAGCTTGTAGAGATTGAGCCATCCTCTTTTGAGGAAGAAATTGGACAACATGTATGGATTGATACAATGGTGGAGGAATACAAATCCATTACAAAGAAAAATGTTTGGGAAGTAGTCCCAAGACTAGCAGATAAATCAGTAGTGGGTTTGAGATGGACCTTCAAGGTTAATCATGCAACAAACAAAATCATAGAAAAATATAAGGCCAAATTTGTGGCCAAAGGATTCTCTCAAGTTGAGAGAATTAACTATGAGGAGACCTTTTCTCCTAATATCAAGGTATTCATCCATTAGATTAATTTTTGCATTGGTAGCATAGATGGGGTGGAAGATCCACTAGATGGATGTAAAAAAACATTCCTCAATGGATTTAATGAGGAGGAGGTGTACATCAAGCAACCAAAAGTTTTTGGGACATTTTATCAAGAGTCTCATTTGTGCAGACTCAAGTGAGCATTGTATGGTCTCAAACAAGCACCTCATGCTTGGTACAGTGGGATCGATAGCTATCTCACCAGTTTTGGCTTCACCAAAAGTGAAGCAGATGAAAAAATATATCATATCTTGGTAGAAGGTAAATTTCTTATTATTGTATTATATGTTGATGATTTAATTTTAACTGGTGATGAGTAGCTAATCAGATCTTGCAAGGAGGACCTTGCAAGGGAATTTGAAATGAAGGACATGGGTCTCATGCACTAGTTCCTCGGGCTGGAGGTATGGCAAGGCGATGTGGAACTATTTGTCTCTCAAGGAAAGTATGCAAATGAGATACTATAGAGATTCTGAATGGAGAGTTGTAATCCCATGGAGACACCTATAGCTACCAACTGTAGGAAGGAGGATGCCTCTTTAGGTGAAGAGGTGGATGCTACCATTTATCAACAGCTAGTGGGTTCACTAATGTATCTTGTGAACACATGACCATGTATGTGCTATGTAGTCAACTAGTTGAACCAAGCTATGGTTAGGCCAACCAAATTATTTTTAAAGGAAACTAAACATGTTTTACGATACCTCAAAGGCACTACCTAGTTTGGACTATGGTACAGATAAACAAAAGGTGTGAAGTTGTGTGGCTTCATAGATGTAGATTAGACGGGAATTCCATAAGACTGAAATAGTACATAAGGTAGAATTTTTAGTGTTGGGTACACATTTTCTTTGTGGTACAATAGGAAGCAAAGATCTGTGGAACTCAACTTAGCAAAAGAAGAATACATTGTTGCAAGTCAAGTAACATGTGAGGCAATCTAGATGAGAAATATACTTGTTGGAATGATTGGTAAGGTGATATGTCTAATTTTTCTCTATTGTGATAATAAGATTTGCATCAAGCTCTATGAGAATATTTTATTTCACGATCGATCCAAGCATATAGATATATGGTATCACCATTTACCAAATTATGTGTAGAGGCGGATAATGTTGCTACACTACATTTCAGGAGAGGAACAAGATGTTGACATTTTAACAAAAGTTTTTTCAAGATGGAAGTTCAAGTTCCATAGATGTAGGATAGGGGGGTTGATAATCCCTTTCTTGCTGAGAGGGAGTGTTGAAAAATGTAGCAAGAAATTCTCAATTTTATTTTGCCTTGATTAAATTGAAAAAATTCAAATTTTCACATTGGCTGGCAACTTGGGTGTAGTTAACTTGTGTGACATAGCTTGTGTCAGCCAATTTACTCAATCAATTCGAGTTGGAGGAATTAGAGTTTAGTTAAGCATGCGTGATTGCTAGTTTGTAGCAATAAAGGTTAGTTATTTCAAGTTGTTTTCAGTTAAACTAGTTCCAACTATTGAAGGAACTAGTGGAAGGTCAGTTGTGTAGTTGGACTTCATTGAAACTCAATGATCATCTAGTTAATTGATCAATTAGCCCAAAATAGCTAGTTCATGCAAAGAATTCGAGCTCCCTAGCTATGGTGGATATTCCAAGGCAATGTAACATGAGTTGTAGATTAGTCTTGAGTGTACAAATGTTGAATGCAGTCAGATGATCAACCTTGTGATTTTCTTAATCCATTTTGGAGAAATTCCTAAATAATAGGGGCCTAATTTCTCAAGGAATTGAGTAAGGAAATAAGGGCTCAATCATATAAAGAAATTGACTAAGTCTAGGTCTGAGCTTCTGAGTGGGTAGAGAGCTAGGTTATTCATTTGCAGGTTTTGATCAATTGAGCAAAGCAATTGTAATACATCTCTACGCATCAGATTAATGCAAGCATGCATTAGGGTTTTTAGCATATTTATTTCCCCAAGAAAAATACTATGTACATGTGTGTTACTTCTTATTTTGTGTTTGAAATTTTTGTTCTAAATTTTGAATTAACTTCCGCAGAGTAGTAGAGTAGGTTTGTGTCTTGTTATTTTGATTAAAACTTAATGAGTAGTTGCAAACCTACACCATAATTTCTACACCTATTTTAATAAGTTTATACCTATTTTCCTGTTTAATGTTTCCTATAACATAATCTCCAAATTTCTTGTAGAAAGACTCAAGAAGCTAATCCCTATTGTTATTTCAAGGAGGTATTGTGCTAAAACATAACATCATTCTATTTTAGGAGGCAATAGACTATAGTTAAACAAGGGGGGACAAAGGAACAATCATCAAACTTGATCATAGGAAAAAATCTTTGACTAATTTATGCATAAATTCCTCTATAAAGTAATGAATAAAATGGGATTTGATAAGAAATTCATCTATTGGATCAATCTCTGCATTGGCTCTCCAGAGATAGCCCCCCTAATAAATGACATAGTTTCTAGATTCTTCAAATCTTCATGGGGAATTTGGAAAGGGTGCTTGTTATCCACCTTCTTACATATCCTCATAGAAGATACTATGAGACGACGTATAGAATTTTAGCATAACAATGTTTGTCTCACAGGTCTTCATTATACTCCTAATGTCAAAAGTGCCAACCATTCCCAGTTTGCAGATGATACAATCCTTCTTAGAGGAGGCCCCTTGGCCATATCCACAAGATTCAAACAGGTACTGGATAACTTCCTTTCAAATTCAATAGGCTTAGAAAATTTCGCAAAGTAACAAATCTTCACATGGAATATATCAACAACCAAGCAAAATTAGATTGGTGGGGTATTTTGATTTAGCATAGTGGGAATCTAGAAAGAATTCAAGTACTAGGGTGTCCCAGTCTACCTCAAATCACACTCTCCCGAGGATTGGAAAAGTGTATTATTAAAAGTAAAAGGAAAACTTGAACCTTAGGGGGCCAGGTTTCCTAAACTTGGTGGGTCCATGTTGGGTTGTGCTATATTATTTCCATGACTAGCTCCCCTAGTTAACCGGGGGGTTAGAGGGGGGTGGGTAGCCCCCTTATACGGGGTTTGGGGCAGCACCCTGGGGAAATTTTTTTGGGACCCTATATTAGGTGGGTGGACCTACCTATGGTTTTGTTCATGGTTTTCGCACATGGTTTTGGGCGCAATGGTTTTCGGTCCATGGTATTGGATGCTTCAGCATGTATATATATATGTATTGTAACATTGAAAGGAATGTAATGAAAAATCAATCTAGTAATCCCAGTTTTGGGATCCAAGGGAAAATATCTGTGTATATGTGTTTTATGTGTTATGCTCTCACATTGTTTATTTTCTATGTTTTTAGAATTCGTATGCAGGTAATTTCTGTACAAGGTTAAAACCTACATTTGGTATTAGAGCTATTTTGGCTTCAAGGGGATGCCTTTGTTGCTAAGGGGTTTTGCTCGGGCCTATGGTAGACCCTATTTAGTGGGAGATCTATGGGATTGATTCTGGTGGTGAAAGAAGATGGCGAGGAGTGGAAAGATAGAGATCGAGAAATTTAATGATCAGAGTTTTGAGTTATGGGAACTCAAGATGGAGGATCTGCTAGTAGATAAAGATCAGTGGATCGCGGTAGATCCAAGTACTAAACCAACAGGAGTGTTTGATGAAGAATGGAAGAAGTTGGATTAGAAGGCAAAGAGAACACTACGATTGTGTGCCTCAAATTCAATATTGTTGAATGTATCAAGGGAAGCTACGACTAAGGCTTTGTGGGTCAAGTTAGGGACTTTATACTAATCTAAGTCTTTGGTGAATAAATTGTTCCTACAGAAAAATATGTATAACCTGAGGATGAAATATGGAGACTCGGTGACAGAGCATCTGAACGCATTTAATACTGTGGTAAGTCAGTTATTATCTGTTGATATTAAAATTTCAGATGAAGACAAGTGCATCAGTTTGTTGTGTTTTCTAACAGATTCATGGGATAGTCTGGTTATTGCAATAGGTAGCAATGCATCTGACTTGCAGTTTGATGAAATAGTCCCATCCTTACTGACGGAGGAGATGAGACAAAAAAATATGGAGAGACAGAATGGTGATGCCTTGTCTGTATGAGGATGGTCCCAGAATAGAAACAGAAATAAGTCATCGAGTGGGAGATCTAAATCTAGAGGGAGAACTAAATCTCTAGTAAAACCTATAAAGGAGTGTTGGAAATGAATAAGGGAAGGGCACTTCCAAAGGGATTGTAAATCTAAAGCACAATGATGTGTTTGGACCTGTGAAGGTTCCATCACTGGGTAATTTTGTGTACTATGTATCATTTATAGATGACTTCTCAAGGAATACATGGATATATTTCCTCAAGAAGAAATCTAAAGTCTTCGACAGGTTTAAAGAATTTAAGGCTCTGGTGGAAAACCAGACAGAGAAGAAGATAAAGGTGCCGAGGACAGATAACGGTGGAGAGTTTTACAACAAGGAATTTGAAGAATTCTGCAAGAAGTGTGGTATAGCACGACAAAAGAATACTCCATACACACCTGAGAAAAATGGCATTTCAGAAAGAATGAACAAGACATTGATGGAAAGGGCAAGAATCATGCTCATTGGTGTCGGGTTAAGACATGAATTCTGGGAAGAGGGGGTGGAGACAACATGATACTTGGTCAAAAGATCACCTTCATCAACGTTGGAGGGTAATACTCCATAAGAGGTATGGACTGGTAAGAAACCCTCTCTTTCAGATATGAGGGTATTTGGATGTGATGCATATGTACATGTTTCGAAGGAGAAAATAACGAAGTTGGATAGTAAATCTGAAAAGTGCATCTTTATTAGGTAAAGTATGGTTTAAAGGGTTATAAGATTTGGAACTCAATATCAAGGAAGGTTGTGTACAATTGAGATGTGGTGTTTAGAGAGGGGAAAAATGTTATTAAACATGAAGTCCCATTAAAGGAACCTAAGAAGATAGAGTTTGAGCTAAAGGAGGAAGAATTAGACTCTACAACAGAAGAGGAATCAGAAGATGAAGAACCACAAAATCTGGTTGTGAGAAGATTAGTTCGAGAAAGAAGGCAACCGGAAAGGTATAGTCCATCTGTTTTCTATTCAAACTTTTCTTTATATATTACTAATGATGATCCTAGAACTATGAAGGAAGTAGTAGATTTAGAGGATGGAAAACTCTGGAAAGAGGCCATGGTTGATGAAATGACATCTTTGCACAAAAATGAGGCTTGGGATCTCGTGGAGTTGCCGGCTATAAGGAAACCCATTGGCAACAAATGGGTGTTCAAGAAGAAGACAAATGCAGAAGGAAAGGTGGATAAATACAATTCTTGGTTGGTAGCAAAAGGTTATTCCCAAGTGTCAGGAATTGATTTTGGTGATATTTTTTCTCCTCTTGCCAAGGTAGCTTCTATTAGATTACTTTTATCTGTTGCTACTACTTTTAATTTTGAGGTAGAACAGATGGATGTGAAGACAACATTTCTCCATGGGGATTTGGAAGGGGAGATCTACATGAAGCAACCTGAAGGCTTTGTAGTGAAAGGTGTTGGCTCTCATAATTACTCTCCCCTTTACAAATTTTCTCACTTCTTTCTCTTGCTTTTCCATAAAAGATAGATCCGCATCACTGATAAATGATAGATTTTATCTCAAGGAATACATTAAATGATTAACATGTTATACTTTTATGTTTTTTCTATTTGAAATAAGTTTTTGCAATTTAGCTATGGAACATAGCCCATTCTGTAACTAACCATGTGTTCCGTAGCTACTTCCATGGTTGAACAGGTTACAGGTGTCAAACAAGAAAACCAGCCACATGGGCATCTATGGAATGGTCATGACATGGATCCTATCCTAGTCAACTAGCCCAAATCGACAAACAAGGAAACCCAAGAGCAATAGGACTTTGTGTCCATTCTTCGTGGCTAATTAATAAATCCGACAGCTTTTGTTGTAGCATTTACTTCAACCAGCCACTAGTGATAACAGTTTCATGCAACTATCTTTCTCACTTAAAGTCACCTATAGTTGATAACCCATTCACGCAGATCTGTTGTAATACATGGACCACCTGTAACTAAATTCTCTTAAAAGATAGTTAGGAATTTTTTTTTAAATATTAGTTGTAAAGAACTGAGAAGGGTTCGAATTTATTCATGTGTTAAGCTCAGACTTACTGCTCTGTAATTTTGAAACTTATTTTCCTGTTAATGGTATGAAGCCATGTTTGACTAAGTGATCATTTGAAAGAGTATCTTCAGCTAGTTAGTAGCTCAACTCAATCAATTGTAGAGGGCCCCTACATTGAAAGAGGTTTTTCTTTTGTTATTTTGTTTACTGTTAAGTTTAGTTTCATTATTTATTTTAGCAGTGTTTGTAGTTTAGGTTGATTTCTTGCAGTTGTTTCATTTCAATTCTTCCTGTAATTGTTTCCTTTGAATCTTGTTCAAGTAGCATAATGTTAGAATTCGATGGTGCAATCTTGTTCTTTCTACTATTTCATAGATGGAAACTTGTTTTGCTTTAACAGGGTAAGGTGGAAAAGTAACAAGAATGTATTGTTGATTAGTTTACTTATTGATTGCTTCCTCTGTTATTTACTTTCTAGTTCAGATTACTAATACACTGTGTGGATAAATGTTTTTTTTGGGCACTATTTCAAGCTGATATCTGTCCTAGGCTAAATGATTAAATATTCATTTCACAAAAGGATTGTAGTCTCTTAGTTTCTCCCTTATATTTGATTTAGTTCTTTAAATTTTAAAGTACAGTAAGTTGTTTGTTTGCCATCTCAAGAAAGTTACCTTTCCAAAATTGGAGGCTTGGACAATTAAAAGTGCTTTAGTTAGTTTCATTCTATGTAATTATTTCAATTTTCCTTACAAATTCACCTCTTAATTTTTGACTTAGGAATAGAAGAAAAAATAGAATAGATACTATGTTTTTCCTTCCTTTAACTTAGATTTTGATTAGTTCAAATTTGAAGAAATTTAGACTCAGTTTCCTCATAATTTAGATTGTACATCATTAGGAATTAAGGAAACCCCCCAAAACAAAACAATACAAAAACATATAGAAAACAAAAAAGTAAGAAGGGTTACGTAGCACAAACAGTGCACTACACTTCATCATCTTACGATACCCAAATTGATAATTTATGTAGAGCAATTTAGGACACTAAATTGACTGGACAAAGGGTAAGAAAGAACTGGTATGCAAGTTAAAGAAGTCTTTGTATGGGCTAAAATAGTCACCAAAGATGTGGTATCATAAATTTGATACATTTATACAGGGACTTGGCTTCACCAGAAGCAAAGCAGATTAGTGTGTGTATTTTAAATTAATTGGTGACCATGTTATTTAGATGGTCTTGTATGTGGATGACATGCTGCTGGTTGGAAATGACAAAGAAATTATCCAGGATTTGAAGACCCAATTGTCCTCCAAATTCGACATGCAAGATCTTGGCGCTACAAACTATATTTTGGGCATGGAAATTAAAAGAGATCGGGAAAAGAGGAAGCTCTGGTTAAACCAGAGGAAGTATGTCGAGATAATATTGCAGAGGTTTAATATGCAGGATAGTAAACTAGTGAAGGGTCCTATTCCTATAGGTTGTAAAGTTATCTTCCTGAATTAATGTCCCAAGACGTAAGAAGAGGAAGAGGACTGGTCCATGTCCATTGAAGTGCATCGGTAGCCTAATGTATGTGTGATGGTTTGTACTAGACCATGATATTGCAATGTAGTGGGGTATTGAGTGGTTTATTTCAAAACCAGGAAGGAGCATTGGAATAGTAGTGAAGCGGGGTTTCAAAAGTATCTTGCGTGCACTAGTGATTATGGTTTGTGCTACCAAGGAAGACCAGGATTGGACAAAGTTTTGGATATTCGTGGCTTTATTGATGTAGACTGGGCTGGATATCTGGACCAGAGAAGATCTACAAGTGGGTATGTGTTTAACCTATTTGGAGGCGCAGTCGGTTGGATGAGTAAGAAACAATCTGTAGCGACATTATCAACTATAGAGGAAAAATACATGGAAGCCAGTCATGCAAGTAAGGAAGCAGTTTGGTTACAAAGATTGTGTTCAAGTATGGGGTTAGTACATGGAGCTATACGGATAGACTGTGACAACAAAAGTGCAATTTTCTTGGCAAAGAATCCTGTTTATCATTCAAAGATAAAGCACATTGATATTCAGTATCACTTGGTGAGAGATATGATAGAAGACAAAAATGTGTTGCTGGTAAAGGTGGACACTTTTAAGAATACTGCATATGCGTTGACAAAATCTATGAGCTCTGAGAAGTTCTCTTGGTGTAGAAAAACGATGGATATTGCAGGGCTGAATAAATGAATAATCTCTCCCGTGGCCTCCTATGGAAAGAAAACAACAAGTGGGAGAATGTTTGGCTACGTTATATTATTTCCATGACTACCTCCCCTAGTTAACTGCCCCCCCCCCTCCCCCCCCTTCGTTGCGCAGGGGGGGTTCACAGGGGGTTTGAGGGGGTGAGTAGCCCCCCTTTACGGGATCCGAGGCAATGCCCTGGGGAAATTTTTTTGGGACCCTATATTAGGTGGGTGGACCTACCTATGGTTTTGTGCATGGTTTTCACACATGGTTTTGGGAGCGATGGCTTTCGGTCCATGGTATTGGATGGTTCGACCTATGTATATATATATATAGATATAGATATAGATAGTAACATTGAAAGGAACATAATGAAAAATCAATCTGGTAGTCCCGGTTTTGGGATCTAGGGGAAAATCTCTGTGTATATGTGTTTTATGTGTTATGCTCTCACATTGTTTATTTTCTGTGTTTTTAGAATTCGTATGCAGATAATTTTTGTACGAGGTTAAAACCTATAGTCCTATTGTCCTTATAAAGGGTATCATGTTTGCAATTCCCCTGTACCAATTCTCTGCCCTCATATCTCCCCAAGATATCCTTGAATGTCCGGGGAAAGATATCAATAAGTTCCTTCGTAATGGTGGTAAGCCTTCTACCAAGAAATTTCACTTGATTAACTAGGCCATAATGCATGCCCCAAAACTGAATGGAAGACTAGGCATTCATGACCCCACTTTGATGAATGGGGCCATGGGAGCTAAATTGGCGTGGAAAATTAAATCCAACATAGAAGCTGGGTGCGCTCAAGTTATTATTGCAAAATACTCTCAATAAGGTAATGGAAGGAGGATTGACCCAATCCAATCTATGCAACAATGATCCTCTACCTTGAAGCTTATCTCTTCTGTGGCTAACATGATAAATAAGAATATTATTTGGATGCCAGAAAATGGATGAAGAGTAGAGTATTGGACTTACTCTATAATGCACCACCCTCCTCTCCAAGACTTAGAAGTCTTGTGACCCCTTTAGATTCATTTAAACAACTGAGGAATTGATACACTAACAAAAATATCTTAGTGGGATGCCTTGGGATAATGGATAGGTTTGAATATTGATGGAATACCCAATAACCTCTTGCCTATATAGGAGATCCTGAAAGAAAATATGATGGGAGGTTCTCCCTGGAGCCAAAGGGATGCAGATTAGGTGGGTTGGAAGTTTCATGTCTACACGATCAAGGTAGGTTATGAAGAGATTCTATTATGTATCCAAGTGCAACCTAAATCCCCTATCTAGAAAAAAAAATTGGCACAATAATGTTATCCCCAAAGTCAACACCTTCTGCTAGCTTCTCACCCATAAAAAAATCATTCGCTTTGATAATCTTAGAAAGGGGCATCCAAGGCCCTTTATGCTTCCCTTTATGTGAATAATATGAAGAAACAGTTCCCCATATTTTCCTTACATGTCCTTACATTAAGCAAGTCTAGTCTATTGCCCTTGGCCCATTAATTACCTATTTTAAATGGCCTTTTTATCTCCCCAACTTTATTTCTTCTGGTGCAACTACTGTATGGGTTCATATTCAAGGAATTCCAATTTCAAATGGTTCTGGCTCTTGCTTCCAAAACATGTTTGTTGGTAGACTTGGTTGTCTCAAAACAACTCTATTTTTAAAAATATTAGCATTCCTTCAAAGGAAATGACTGTAAAGTCTCTCCCTCTCTCTCTCTCTATGTTGAATCCAATAGATCTAAGCTGAGAGACTGGCCCCCCCTGAGATCAATAAGAAAAACACCATTGATATTGTGGCCCCCCTTGAGATCAATAAGAAAAAAATCGTTGATATTGTGGCCCCCTCTGAGATTAGTATGAGAAAAAATGGATGGAATCGTTGATTGACTCTTTGGAATCCCTCACATCTACTTCCTTCACTCAATGATCAAAGGAGAGGGCTTGGAATCTCTATCTCTCTAATGGTGATATAAAAGATCGGAAAAAGGTGCAAAATAATTGGATCCACTTTTTTTATGGAGATTTCGAAACAAATCAAGGGGTGGTGAGAGGGGCAGGCGTTATCCTTAATTTGGAAAGAAAATGCTTAAGTACTATTGGGGGTTAGAAAAGCAGACCAAAAACCAATATGAAATGTATGGCATCTTGTTGAGGCTAAACATGGCCAAAAATATGGGAATCACCAACATTTTAATATTCAGGGACTCTCTCCTCACCATTCAAAATTTATATAGAGTTACTTTCCCCAAGGACAATCAACTTAAACAACTTCACAAAATTATGAGTGTCTTGGAACATTTTCACCTTAAGACTTTTTCATATCCTAAGATCTCAAAATAATGTAGCTAATAAACAAGTGAATATTATGTTTAGATTAAAAATGGGCTAGAATGACATCAAATTTTGATGGAAAAAAATCCCATGACTATATCATCGCCATTATTAGCATCTATCAAGTTTATTAGAGTTGTTTTGCAAGCCATTTGAAAAAATGAATTAAGTAATAAAAAAGTCTCTTTCAAAATCCCCTTCCTCCCATGTACTAGCATCAAATATATAGTTTATGGATCAAATGGATGGAATTTCAAATGGGGTGGCATGGATAGCTATAAGCATCCACACCATGTAATGATCCATTTTATATTTTCACATGTGATAAAAATTGCAATAGGATGAAACTGAAACTAATGAGTAGATCTTGCAATTGAAACATTGATGGCTCCAAGGAGGTGGGTTATTATGGATCTTAATGGTGAAGGTATTTATGTTGCATGTGAAGTTTTTGGTCTCAGACTTAAATTCATGGGATGCATTTAGTCATTTCACAATTTCCCTCCATGGTGGCTCATTCTATATTGGTATCACATGAATTCCCCTTTGCGTTCAACGACTATTCTTAAAATTAAGTGTGTTATCTGGTGTGCTTTGGGAGTTATTCAGGTCAATTGTCTAGTTATATAGACATATAGTGGAGAGTGGTGCTTACATTGTTCCATAAGGGGCTATTTATGTAGCCAAATTAAATCTAGGGCACCGTGGGTCCCTCCATTAGCTTCAGAAACCAAACTTCCCCTCATCCTATCTCATGATAGTGAAAATGATTTTTTTGGCCTATCATGGATCATTCTGTTGGCACTACTAGATAGAATTCTCCCTAAAGTTGTTCATGGTAACTTCAATGCATAATGGATTTCTCTATTAGTTTGGGAAGCTATAATTTCCTATTGTTCTAGCCATGGAAGAAAAATCTGCTTATGGTTACACTACTATGGAAGTTTCCTTATGCATCTCAACTCTCCTCATGCTCATAGGTACTCCTTAATATTCTCTGTGTATTTTCTCTTTGCTACTTGTAGGTCTCTGAAATTTTGTTCCCAGTATTGCAAATATCCTTGGTCCTATTTCTTTTATTTCTTATGTAGTTAGTTCCATAATATCTTTGACTCTCCACGTGCTCTTCTTCATGATATTAAGCCATCTCTCTTTGCTTCCTTTGGAATTCTCTCGAACATTAGCCTTTTAGCCTCCCCTTGTTGTTTCAACTTTGGTCGCTAGACTCCCTTGTCACCTGCTTGTATAATGATGTCCATTAAAGGAACTCCATTAGTTGTTCATGGCTGTAGCACTTGTCATGAATGTCCAGGACAATTCGCAAACATGCATCTTGAAAAAGTGGACCTGCATTGGAAATTCCACTAGCAAATGAACACTCACATCATTCTCATGGATGAATTCCATACACTTGAGGAAAAAGTCAATCGTTAGGATGGTGAAATTGATGCTCTATGTAGATAGCTAACTAAATTACATATGCAGTTGGAGACCAAAGAAAGTCAAAGATATACAAGTTCAACACTCAATTTATCTCCTAACAATAGGTAGATCGATCTAAATAGACCCCCAACATAAGATTTCCCCTCTTTTTTATCATGATCTCCTCTTTTAAATTTGTCCTTTTGTTAGGCCAATATTGCAGAATTTGTGTTAGCCATTTATAGTTGTAGGCTTCCAGATAGAGCTTTTAGAACCACTTATCAATCCTCCTTTCAAGAATCATGTGCATGAAACAATATTGTATTGATTTCCCATGTATTTTGTTGTAAACAAGTGCAAATTTAATAGAAATCTTACTCATTTATGTTAAGAAAATTATTTTTATAATTATTAATAATATTAAATTTAAAATAAAGTTACAATTTACTAGACATTTACGTGGTTTAGAGCCCAACCCAAAATGGAAGAGATGTTGTAATGTTATGCTATATTATGTAAACATTTTTGCTAAGTCAAATAAAAATAAAAAGAAAATGACACACACACACACAAACACACACATTTAGCCATCCTAGATCTATCTTAACACCAATTCTATCAAGTGTAGAGAGGGATGAAATATCTCAAGGTCAAAACCTCTTTTTTGAGTTTCAAAACTTGAGGAAAGGTTTGCACCTTGAGATATCTGATCACTCTCCACGCTTGATGGATCTAGAGTTAAGATGGATTTAGTTTGTTTTTAATCTTGACAATGTTATTCAACCAACTCACAAAATAGAAGAAAAGATAGATCAACGACTTCAAAATCAGCCTCTTTGAGGGGGCAACCT
>APFE031578055.1:117801-131615 GCA_000404065.3 Pinus taeda
GATAAGACCTCCTTTATATATATAGGAGTCTAAGAGGTGCCAATATAATCATAGCCTACATAAAAATAATATTGTAGGGGCACAACAGTAACAATAGTGGGCTTCTATGGGGAATAATAATAAAAACACGAGGACTACATGGGCACAACAAGACAATAAGGGGGTTGCACTAATAACAATAAGAGGTTACACTAGTAGTATAGGGACCTAAACATGCCCCTCTCCTCCAAAAAAGTGTTGTCCTCAATGCTTGAGTAGTTTTGGATGCTTCTGTATAAAAGTATCATCCTCCCATGTGGATTCTTCAGCAGGTAAGTTCTTCCGCTTGATGAGATACTCTGAAATTGATTGATGTCATAGCTCTTAGGTTCTTGATTCCGTGACTTCTTCAGGTTTCAATATGATTTTTCCTTCCTTTTCAAGTTCCGATAACATTGTTTGAATTGGGAGCTTGTCACCTATAACCTTCTTTAAGCATGAAACATGGAGGACTGGGTGCACTAGGGAAGATGTAAGCTCCAATTTGTATGCCATAGTATCAATATTTTGCAACACCTTGTAAGGACCATAGTATTTTGGTGATAATTTATTATCCTTCTTAGCTTGCTTGAGGGACATTTGATTGTATGGTTGTAGCCATAAAAATACCCAATCACCTACATCAAAATTTATCTTGCTGTGATGTTGACTTGCCTATTGTTTCATTTGATTCTATGCCAAATTGAGGTTATCCTTTAATATTTGGAAAACTTGTTGTTGATGCTCAATGTGATCTTCCACTGCTTGAACCTTAGAATGATTGTCTAAGACTTTTTTGAGATCTAAAGGAATAGATGATTTCATTGTTTGAACCTGTAGTGAACATATTACGCCTCGTTGTTATTTTTTTAGAACCCTTGTCATGCCATTAGAGCTTATTATATTTCTTGGTTTCCCTGCAATACCCCTTAATTGAAATTCCTTTCCTTCCCAAAAACATTCAAGAAAAGTTCTTGAAAATTGAACGTTATCATCCCCAAAGATTGTAACCATTGGACTCCTAGTACAATGTCAACACCACCCATTGGAATGCAAAGCATTGGACTATTCAAGACATATTCTCCCATGGATAGCTTAATATTATGTCACTTTCTAGAGCAATTTATGGTTCATCTATTTGCAACCTTTACTTGACACTATGGTGTTGGATATAGGAAGCAATTCAATTCCTTGGCTATCTTACAATGAATAAAATTATGGGTACTACCCAAATCAATCAACACTATTACCTTTTTCTTCATGATATGTCCTTCTATCTTGAGAGTTTGAGGAGTGGTAATTCCTATCAATGCATTACAAGCTATGGCTAGATTCATTTCTTCTTTCTCTAAGGTTGGTTCTTGGTGGATATCCTATTCTTTTGACGTTTCTTGTTCCTTTTCTTCTTCCTCTACCCCATATATGTAAATTAATTTCTTCTCATCACACTTATGACCTTTAGTGTATTTTCTATCACAATTGTAATAAAGACCTTTTTCTCTTTTTTCTTCCAATTGTTGTGGTGTCAACCTTGTAGGTGGTGGAAGGATAGGATCAACAACACTTCCATCTTTATAGTTATGAGTGGCAGGCTTCCTTGTTGCCATAATTTTGCTTTCATTTTTTCTTTCCAACCTGTATGCCTTCTCCAATGAATCATGTTTCCAAAGGCGAACTTCATGTTGGATGTTATTATTTAAAGTCCCTATGAATACTTCAATCCTATGCTTCTCTGGAATATCATTTACCCTTAGATTCAATTTTTGGAAGTCCACAATTTGCTCTTCCATTGGACCCTTTTGTTTGAGATTTATCAATTGGCTAAAGAAGGTGTTGATCTTTGTATCCTCATAATGTGCTATCATTTCCTCCATGAAAATTGACCAAGTAAAAAGTGGTTTACGAGAACAGAGCCTTCTATACCATACAAACTGATTTGGTTCTAAATATAAAGATGCAATACATACCTTTTGTGGCAGTTGCACATCATGTAGATCAAAATATTGCTCCATTTGTAGTATCCTTGTTACGGGATCCTTGCCATCAAACTTCCTCATATTGGTCTTTAGAATATGGTGGGTCTTCAATCCAATGTTAGGTTCTATGAAATCATGATTAATATTTCTCTTGTTATCATCATGAGTTTCCTCTACTGCCTTTTCGCCATTAGGAAGCCTTTCTTATAGCAATTTTGTCCCACCTTCCTTCAAACCTTTCATGTATTTCTTAAAATATTCCATGTTTCCATTAAAATTTTCTTCTATACCATTGATCTTATTGATCATATCTTTTATAACATTATTAAAATCATCCCTCCAATTTTGCTTACTAGGTGTTTCTATTTTCTTGATTCGAGTCATTCTTTTTCTTACGTTTAGGAGCTCGATATTGACTCTGTTATATCTCTGTAATTTTGGGTCTCCAAGGTCTAAAATTTCATCCTGTGGTAGTCCTCTAATTCCTCTTTCCAACCCCATAATTCTGATCGAGGTTGGATTCTCCAAGAAAGAGTTATGCTCAATTTCCCATGCTGAGCTGATTATAGACTAGTTCAATAGAGCGAACTTGCATGACTTGACACGTGTCACTGTTTCGACATTTGGCCCTGAAAATGATATCCCACAAACTATAGTTCATTTTTATTTGTCCCTTATTACAAAATTTGAATCCGATGCTCAAAGAAAATGTTATGATTATTTTCCCAAGGTCACCTATTTGAGATGGAATTCGAGAGCCTGCAAAAACCCTAACTTCTTCAGTTCATATCTCCGCAAATATAGCAAAAAAATATCTAAAATTTGGTCATGAGATTCATCAACATTTATAATCAAATAATTTTTAATTTCAACATCTAAATCTTTGTAGAAAACAAGTTATAGTGAAAATGCCACGATGACCTATTTGAGATGGAATTCAGGAGCTTGAAAAAACCCTAACTTCCTCAGCTCATATCTTCGAAACTATAGTGAGACAATATCTGAAATTCAGAAATGAGGTTTAGAAATATTTTTAATCAAATGGGTTTTAATTTCAGCTTCTGAAACCTTGTAGGAAACAATGTATAGCGAAAATTCCACGATGACCTTTTTGAAGTAGCGAAACCTAGAATTTAAAGCTCTGATATCAAATGTTATGCAACCAACTCACAAAATAGAAGAAAAGATAGATCAACGACTTCAAAATCAACCTATTCTAGGGGGAACCTACTTTAAATTACACAAATGAATAATTCTTGGATGATACAAATGACAAGACCTCCCTTATATATATAGGAGTCTAAGGGGTCCCAATATAATCAAAGCCTACATAACAATAATATTATAGGGGCAGAACAATAACAGTAGTGGGCTTCTATGGGGCACAATAATAACAACATGGGGAATACATGGGAACAACAATACAATAAGGGGGTTGCAATAATAACAATAAGGGGGTACACTAGCAGTATAGGGACCTAACAAACAATGTGAGATGTATTATGGGGTAAGTGTTTTGATGCTTATCATGGATTTATTCCTATAAGTGTTTACCCCCCCAAATGGCTATGCTAGTTTTAAATGTATATATGTTTAAATTATATACTAATTTTTTTTGTAATTAATTTTTGGACACCTAATCCATAAGGTTTGATGTGGAGGAATTCCAAAAGTCATTAAAATCCAAGTGACCTCTTGGAAGATGAAAATCAAGGAGCATAATCACATGTATTAATATGTACATTTTGTGAATAAAATGAAATCACGTGTTTATCTAAATTATTCCTATCAATTACATTTTTGTTTAACGTGGTATCATACCACATGGTTTCTTGACAAATACAATCCGTTTGTGTGCCATTGTATGTGGCCTTCCTCGACCATGGGTTTATGATATTTCTTTATAATATTTCTTGAGCATGGGTTTCTAGTCTTTCTTGACCATTCCTTCCCCACATAGCTAGGCACATAGGGGGGGCACACCTTCTCCTATTATCTAGTTGAATGAAATTATCAAAGATTGTGAGCTTCATCCTAGCTGGTGTTATTATCCCACAACATAAGAATTTTCTATGATTATTTTCCTTTGCTAAATATGATAATCCCTCTACCCAACAAATTAGCCATTCTGACATATGACGAGGCTTTTGATTCTTTTTTCTAGATCTCCGTGCCTCTGCTTCTTACAATAATAACATTGACCTACAATAATAATGTTGGGAAACTTAACTCCCATTACTTTATGTTTCCTAAGATTGCTAATATTAGATGTTTGCTCTATTTGTGGCAATTTATATGACTCTATCTCAAAAAGTACCATCATTTTTTGGTCCTCCTTAACCTAGGCATTCTCTCATGATCTGTAAAATGTCATGGATATTCCAATAGATAGTTCGTCATAACAAATATGATAATATTATATTAAAAATATGAGATTCTTCACTATTACAGTTTTATTAAACTTTAATATCTATAGATTTAACTATAATTAGTACATGCATGCAAATGGAAATTATGCAGAAAAATAGAGAACGACAAAATAAGCTCACACACACACACATAAGACACAAGATATGCTCTCGGGGAAACCCTTTCGGGAGAAAACCCAACTAGAAGGTGTGGTCACTTCACTCTCTTTCTCTGTATGGAAATATGGTTGCAGGTACAAAGAAGTAATGCTTTTGGGCATGGGCTAATACAGTACACAAACCCTTTATGTGTGCTCTAGCTACTATCTCTCCTAGCTATCTTTTCTTCACTATGGAACAAAATTATCTCGAAAGAATGGAATGCCTCTTCCTCCTAATGGCCCAGTTATAACAAAGCCTGATATCCTACTAGTGATTAAGTTTTACTACATCAAATCTTAAATAGAATTAAAAATTATCTCTTATAGAGTCTTTTACATCAAAAACAGGTGGCTAGCCTCTTTTCCATGAATAATGTGGGCTGACACAACATCCTCCCAAATTATAGATGTGAAAATAGGAAGGTAAACTTCTGAGTGACATAACCTTTGCATGAAGACTCTGATTTACATGCTTCTTATGTCGTTGGAAATATATTTGTTTGTAGAACAACATGATATGGTGCATTGCTAAAGTGACAAATTTTTACCCCCAAAAAATGTTGTTTGATGCCTCAAAACGCTCCCGAAAGGTTTCAGACCCCATTTTTCTAAATTGGGTCCCATCGGTAAAAACGGTTCCATGACGTGATTCATCCACTTTTTTCACTCTGAATGCATCGATATGGATGAAAAAAAATAATGATCCAATCTGGATCACACCTCCCCATTTTGCGAGGCTTTTTCTCCCCAAAAGCTTCTAAAGAATGAGGTGAGGAAATTTTTCCTCCACCTTCTCTCTGGTGTACCATTTAGATTTGCCTAGAAGTTGTCCCTTCAACCCAATTTTCCAAAGGTCATGTTGCCCTTGTCTTGTAGTTCTATACCTCTTCTGCAAAATTGTATCTTCTATCAACTCTACCTGAGCATTTGGTGTCAAATCCTCCACAGAAGGTAGGACCTATTCCTCTTCCTAATCTAGCATAGAAGGCTCATAGAGTTTTAAATTCTCTACATTGACAATTGAGTAAATGCACATATATGGTGGTAAACTGAGTTGATAGGCATTATCAACCACCTTTTCTAGTTTTTCAAAGGGATCGTACCTCAGAGCCTTGATTTTCTTACCAAGCCCCTATAGCCTCTCCTTGTTCAATTGTAGCAATGCGCTGTCTCCCAGCTTGAATTCTTTTTCTGTTTTGTGTTGATCATGCCTAGCCTTATACTTCTTCAGAAACTTCTGCAGTATCCAAAGGTGGAGGTGGAAAATATCCAAAACAAGTTTCAAATGGGGACTTACCTATATAAGTGTGGACTAATCTATAGAATAATATATATATATATAAATATATATATATATATATATATATATATTATATATATATACTGAATTTTCATCCTAGGTCTTTGGATGCTTCTGGTTATATCCCCTTAGAAACTGTACCAAAGTCCCATTGACTACTTTTGTCTGTCCATCTGTCTGTGGATGGAATTTTGTAGATCTCTTCAACCTTGTGTCCATTGTTTCCCATAATTTAGTCCAGAATGCACTAAGAAACCTTATATCCCTACTTGAAACAATGCTCCTTGGTATCCCAAAGAGCACCTAGACCTTTCAAAAGAACAAGTTTGCAGCTTGTTTCCTACTGATGATCCTTTTACAAGGCACCAAAACACACATCTTACTGAATCTTCCAACTAGCACAAATAGGTAGTCATGTCCCTTCTTGGTAATTGGTAAACCTCCCACAAAGTCCATTGAAATTCTTTCTCAAGGACGAATAAGTACATGTAATGGATGATATAGACCTTGTTTCCTATTACTAGGCTTGTTGGTACAATAAATCATGCATTCTCTTATGAAATTAGCTACGTGCTCTTGCATATTGGGACAATACACATATCTTTGTAAGTTAGCCATAGTCTTCCCTACACCAAAGTACCCTACAACCTTGGAGGTGTGAACCTCTCTAATCAGCTGCAATCGCTCACCTTTAGGAACACATAGCTTATCCAGCCTATAGAGTAACCTGTCTTGGAGATGGTAGTCAACGGTGTTATCTCCATCGTGAACATGACTCTGACTCTGTAGCTGGTGATATGCCTCCTTGAAGTCCTCATGCTCTGAATATGCCTCTCTGTATTCATCAACAAGGAATGGCTCCATGTTCTTAAGAGTCCCCAAAGTTGTAATCTTTGACGTGGGTGGCCTTAAAAGCATGTCAGCCAACTTTTTTGTGCTTCCCTTCTTGTACTTGATCACCAAATGAAACAACTCTAAAAAAACCATCCACTTGTAATTCCTAGTCTGCTGTAGCTTACTTTGGGCATACAAGTACAGTAACAACTGGTGATCAGTGTGGATTAACGTCTCCTTTCCCATTAGATAGTTCACACTTATTCACTTCTTGTACCATGGCATAGAGCTCCTTGTGGTAGGTAGGGTATTTAAGGACTACCCCATGAAATAATTCAGAATGGTAGCATACATGCCTTCCTCCCCGCATCAAGAAAACTCCCATATCATACCCACTCACATATGTCTCCAATTCAAAGGTCGTTGCAAGTTTGGTAATTCAAAAATTGGTGCTTGACTAATATTTATTTTTAGCTATTTTAAATCCCTTTGCTGACATTTTCCCCACTAGAAACTCTTGCCACTTGCTATTATGGCATGGAGTGGTGCTACTACTGCTGAAAACAAGGCTATGAATTTACTCAGGTACTGTGCTACCCCAATGAAATTCCTGACCTTAGAAACATTAGTAGGTACCAAACATTTCATATGGCCACCATCTTGGAGGGATCTTTATTTATCTCCCCTCCACTGATCACATACCCTAGATACACAAAAGACTTCTGCACAAACTCACACTTCATAAGATTTGCTAGCAACCGGTGCTTATTTAATGTTTCCAAAACCTGCGTCAAATGTGACATATGCTCCTCCCAGGTAGCACTATATACAATTATATCATCTAAATAGAAAATAACAAATGAATCTATAAAAGGGTGCAATACCTCATTCATTGATATCATAAATGTAGTTGGTGCATTACATAGGCCAAATGGCATGACTAAGCACTCATACAAACCTTGCCTGGTTTTGAAGTCAATTTTCTATATATCTTCTTTTTTAACTCGAACCTGGTGATATCTAGATTTTACTTCCAACTTGGTGAAGTATTTTGCTTGCTGCAACTAATCCAACAAATCATCTATCCTAGGCAGGGGGTATCTATTCTTGAGTGTGATTTTATTCAATACCTTGTAATTTATATACATCCGCCAAGTCCTATCCTTCTTCAGCACAATGATTTATGGGTGACCCACATGGTGATGTACTTGGTCGAATGACACCTTGTTCCAACAACTGCTACAATTGTTTCTTCACCTCACTTTCTTGTATAATAGACTACTTATATAGCCCAATATTTAGCAATGGGGAGTTCGACAATAGTTGGATCACATGCTACACTTCTCTCGTAGGTGGTATCCCTTTAATATCTTTGAACACATCCCTATATGCCTGTAACAAATCCTCCATTTTTTTTTGTTAGTACACCCCTATAGGGATTCCTTGCCTCTTATTGACTCATTTTCAGACTAAATTTCTCTTCAAAACAATAAAACATACTCCTTACTGGAACTGATCAATTTATTGGCTTGGTTTGCACTTACCAGTTAGGTTTTCGACTTGCCTTTGTATGCGTTGATGATGAACAATTTTCCATCCTTGACAAGTCGATATTGGTTGGATCTCATCATGAATATGGCATCACACATGTACATGTATGGACTCCCAAACATGAATCCACATACATCAAGGGGAACTGCATCTAGATTTACTTCATCAATAGAATAAACACTGATATAAAATATAAATTTTCACTGTTTAGTTACCTTAAGCTCTGCATCCTTATTCACCTATCCTAGTGGATATGAGTTTGGATGATCATGAACTTCCAACCCCAACCTTTTGACCAACTTTGCTGCAATGAGATTCACTTGTGAGCTTCAGTGAAACAGAGCGTCAATGTTTGTCTTCTTGACCTGTATCTTTATATGAAAGAGTAATTTGGTCATTTATTTTTCGTTTGGCTGCTGAAGGCTACTCAAATTCATGTCCTTCAACATTTATGTACAAACAATCTTCTCATCCACGTTTCAGTTTCTTTTATCTTGGTTGCTCGAATCAGTGGCCAAGAAATTATTCTTCTTATTATATTTATTCTTGTTCTTCAGGTTTAGCTCTGGATGCAACTTCCAACACTTCTCCTCTGTATGACCATCCATGTTGCAGTGGTCACTGGGATCTTTCCACCGGTGTGTTGTAGCTGTCATATTTTTATCTTTCCCCCTTTTTTCTTCTTCTTTCCCTCCTTAGAGGTGTCTTGTTTCTCCTTCTACTTCGATCCACTTCATTATGCTCTCTTTAGGCATATGTTTTTTTAGGTATTGCACTTGTACACAAGCCTCATCCACCTATTTGAGATTGAACAACATCACTTGCTCACGCAGATGGTAGTGCAAATCCCCCAAATACTTGAGGAGTACATTTGGGTTCTTTGGAGAGATACCCAACATTATAGTCATCTTTCTGAATTCCATGGTGTATTCAATGCATGCTTTGGCCCAACTTTTTCCTGAATTAATGCCACCGGATCTATTGGTCCTCCACATACCTAATGGGATAAAAATATGACCTAATGAGGGTTTTGAAATCATCCCACTTAATCACTCGATGTTGTCCCTCCAACCTCAGGGTTTCTGTGTGGCTCTCCCACCAAGTTAGTGCATGGACCTCCAATTTCAGTCGCGAGAATGAGATCTTTTGCCCTTCCTCGATCTGATGGACACTGAAATATAATTCCAGTTACTACAATCAATGGTTTAGATTTAGAGCATCGATCACATTATGGTATGACTTGATGTCAATTTTTTATTCCATTTCAATAGGGAATATGATTGGTTGATGACACTCGAAATGGATCGATCTTTTTTATGTCCTTTAATCGATTTGTTCTCTATTTCTACCTAATCTTTTGATCCCCATTTTGATTTATCCTCTACATTCAAACCCCCATCTTCTACAAATATCCCCATATTTCTATTCAAGGCCATCATGAAGAGGCTTACATTGCGGTTAATATCTGCGACTTGTTATTCCAACCTTGTAAGCTTCACTTCTATAGGATAATGAGGTTCGTTTATAGATTCATCAACCATGATTAGGTTTTTATGATTTTCAGCCCCACAATCTAGATGCCTGCAATATCCACAAAATACCCAAAAAAACCCTCCTCTAATACCAAATGATTTGTAGACTACTGCATATATTCCACAGGACAGTTTGTCACAACAAATATGATAATATTATATTAAAAATTTGATATTCTACAAAACTACAATTTTATTAAACATTAAGATATGTAGATTTAATTGTAATTAGTGCAAACATACAAATGGAAATTATGAAGAAAATAAGAGAATGACAAAATATCTCTCACACACACTTAAGACAAAAGATATGATCTTCAGGAAACCCTTTCTAAAGAAAACCCAGGTTGAAGGTGAGGTCGCTACACTCTCTTTATTTTTCTGGAAATATGGCTACAAGTACAAAGAAGTAATGCTTGTGGCCCATGGGTTATTATAGTGCATATATCCTCTCTATGTGCTCTACCTCCTATCTCTCTTAGCTATCTTTTCTTAGATATGGAACATATTTCTCTCGAAAGAATGGAATTCCTCTTTCTCCTAATGGCCTGGTTATAACACAGCCCGATAACCTATTAGTGGTTAGGTCTGACTACACCAACTCTTAACTAGAGCTACAAATAGAATCTTCTAGAGTATTTTACATAAAAAACATGTGGCAAGCCCCCTTTCCATGAATAATGTGGGATGCCGTAGCATCCTCTCGAATTATATGTGTAAAAACAAGAAGGTCAACTTCTGAGTGGCATAACTTTTGCATACAAACTCTGATTGACGTGCTTATTACGCCATTGGAAATATATTTGTGTGTAGAAAAACATGAAATATCACAATGATAAAGAGGAAATGTTTTACCCTAAAAAATGTCGTTTTATGCCTCAAAATGCTCCCAGAAGGTTTCGAGCCCTATTTTGCCAAACTGGGCCCCACTGGTAAAAACTGTCCCATGAGCTAATTCCTCAACTTTTTCCACTTCGAATGCATCGATATGGGTGATAGACAATATAATGATCAAACCATTATCATCTCATGTGCTTGTAATTTCTGTTGTCACACCTAGAATTGATTTCTAATATGGATTTATTTGCTTTAGAAAAATATCTATAGGTCCTTGAAACCATACCATATATCCTTCACCTTGTTAACTAACAATGTCTACATTAATTTATTTATACTGATATCGATAAGTATAATCACAACGCGATGCATTTCCTATAGTCATGAAAAATATCACACATTATAAGAAGTTGTTCTTGATCCTTTGGACATTTTCCCCTGTACTATGAGCATATTTGTCTCCACATGTCCCATCCCCTTCTATGGTGAGCATGCTCGCAAGTGATGGTCAAGGGATTTAAAGAATGCAGATTGTGTTGGCTTAAGATTATAGGAGTGTTTTCATTAGATGTGTATGCTAAAGAGACATCAATTTATCTTTCGATCAACAAATTTCTGACGAGGGTAATATTTATTTCATTCATGTTGTGAGGGGACATTTTATATGTCTAGAACTTGGCAAAAACTCAAAACAAATAAATTGTAAAACACACTTAATGGTTAATTGTTGCGCTGACATTTTAGTTATGTTGTCTAGTTGCAATGCCATGATACTCTGAATTGTGGAACACAATATCCATGTGATGCTTAGCTTTGTTTTTAATATTATATGCAGATACATATGTGACCAATGTCTGTTTATGGGAATTGAATCTTTAGTTAATTTCACATCCTTCTTCATCAGAAGTAGTGCATGACACAATAGTAATTAAGGAGAAGCTTCAACTCCAACATGCTTCTCCCTCCAACAATTCTGTGTCTCAAACCACTTTCCAACATATTTCTTCATGGTCGCTAAAGCAAACTACAAATGGGATGGCTGTTGTATTCTATGCTAATAGTGTAGTTGATGCACTTGGATTTTGATGATGATAGTGTGGTCCATGCTAATACTTTGGGAAGGAATTATCAACAATAAGAAGATAATTGGTCTTGGATTTGACAAGGATGTGACCTCTCACATTCTATACTTCTCTAAACCCATCAAGTTTCAAAGTGTTGGGTATCTTAAGGATTATTCATCTTCACCTACTCAACATATTGCTCCTATTTCACAAATGACTCATATTCTTAGATGCCAAAATTGTGAATGAGTTGGGCACTTGAAAGATCAATGTTTTGGTCTTCACCCTTGTAAGAATTGTGGGAAACACACTCATCATCCAAACAAATTCTCTAGACATAAGACTCCTGCAAGAATAAAGATTCACCTTGGATGTATCACTTCTTGGTAATGGTATTCAATAGCCAAGAAGATATATCAGTCACGACCCAACGTTCATTCTCCGGTATGGGCACATCTTAGAGTGGAGATATCTTCATCTTCTAACCTTCTATATAATAGGGGGGAATCAATAGTCAACTACTTGCTTCAAAGAAATATCAAGCAAGATTAAGCCACATCCTGAACCAGAGCCAGTGGCTAGGGCCTAGAGCCAAAGCTATCCATAACTAGATTTAGATTTATAGCCAAAGACAAAGTCAAGCTCCATGAGCATTGTTTTGGTTGGTCGTCTGCCTTAAACTACCAATGGTAGAATACTTTAATTTTTGTTACATTATTTTGTGGTCATCTTCAAACCATCATCAGGAAGCACTTTTATTTTGTAGAAGACTTCAAATGCTAGCTAGATTCAGAATTGTTCCAGGAACTTCTTTGAGATT
This sequence comes from Pinus taeda, assembly GCA_000404065.3. Lineage (NCBI taxonomy): Eukaryota > Viridiplantae > Streptophyta > Pinopsida > Pinales > Pinaceae > Pinus > Pinus taeda. The sequence continues at coordinate 130,303 of APFE031578055.1, forward strand.
TAGTTCTAGAGTTGGTGGTCACCCTTAAAATACCACTGGTAGAAACCTTGGGTTCTTCTACCTCACTTGGCTTTTGGTCTCCCTTAAACCACTATTTGAGAGACCACATCTATCTATTAGGTCTACCATACACTTTTGTGTTTCAACCCTCTTCTTGGACTCTCATACACCCCTTCATTTAAGAGTAGGAATGTTGGACACCTAATTCATAAGGGTTGGTGTGGAGGAATTCCAAAAGTAATTAAAGTCCAACTGACCTATTGGAAGATGAAAATCAAGGGTCAAAATCACATGTATTAATATGTACATCTTGTGAATAGAATTAAATCACACGTTCATCTAAATTATTCTTGTGAATTATCTTTGTGTTTAACATCAATGATAATAATAATAATTCAAAATACAGTTATAACATAGTTAATTTTTTTATTTTTTTTTTAATTTTAGCAATGTGAGATGTATAATGAAGCAATTTTTTTGATGTTTATTATGAATTGATGCCTATGAATATTTATCAATGATTCAATTCATATGGCTTCAGTGGTTAATATTTGTGCTACAAAGGTGTCTATTTTGGAATAAGGCTTCCAGAATTTTAATTTGATTATCAATAATTATTAGGTGGATGGTAGGGGTTTAATATCCATTGAGTATTTTAGAATATTCTTAGTAGTAGTCATAGATAAAGGTTGACATTTCTCGCAAAGTAGTTATGTGTTTTCTTTCCTTTTAATTAAATTGATTAGTAAAGAAAAAAGTAATATAAACATGAGTTATGTTTGTAGTATTGGTAAGCCATGGTATTGTAACAAAGACTATTATAGAGTAAGAATCTTCATTGCAAAGTGGGGTGAACCTCCATGCTTGTTACATGGATTTTTTATTTTTAATTTATATATATGTTTAACTCATATATCAATTCTTTTTAAATGAATAAATATAGAATATTTTAGATAAAATGCTAAATTAGTTTTAATTTTTTATGGTTTTTTAAAATCTTGGTAATATGATAGGTATCATGAGGTAAACATTTTGATGTCTATAGTTGTTTATTAGCCATTTAATTTATATGACTATATTATCTCAATATATATTGCTTTTCTATAAAATGTTTATATTAAAATATTTGATTTACAGTAAACATTGAAATATTTTATTTATGGTTGACAATGAAAAGTTTGTTTTTTTTTAATATGAGATGTCAACTTTATGGTATATATATCTATATCAATATAAAAATAAATTGATCTTGAAATTTTTAAATATAAGATGGTCATTGAAATATTTTATTTATGATAGGATTTTTTTTTTTT